>JAJOZX010008401.1:0-100000 GCA_023014485.1 Bathynomus jamesi | reverse complement strand
AGGTACTGGAAAAATCAGGTTATGTGAAGCGCAGAAAATTCAAACTTACGGCTCAAGACATTTCAGCCCCATGGCCTATTATTTAGCTAAGAAAAAAGGGTGGGGCAAAATATATTGAGTGCTCCTAGTAATTGCATTTTCAAAAATTTGTTCAATGAATCTGGGACCGAATGACGTTCATAAGATGAACACTGAACGTCGTGAAAGCGCAAAATATCCTTATTTAAACGTTTATTTACGAAAATATGTCTTCATCGAATCAAAGAATTAATTATTGTACACGTCATTAATTAAATCTCGAAGTCAAAAGATAAAAAATTTTGAAAATTCCACTCTCCTTTATCATCCTTATTTCTTGATCACCCTCCATATGATCATATGAAGGGTGATAAGGGTGATAAGATCATATTTACTAATTTAAAAATTTGAAACAAATTTTGTATAAAGGCATGTAAATAGTGTAATAATGTATAATATTTGCGTAATTAAATATTTTGGCCAAGTTATAATTACTTAAGCAAAACGTTTATAGAAAATGGGATCAAATTGGACGGGATACAATTATTATCTAGGCGCGTTCCATGCCTGTTTAAAATATATATATACAGGGCGTCCCAAAAAAATGTATACACACTTTAACAGCTGATAGCTCAATTGATGTTTCTTTCTTTCCAAGTTAAACCCATTAGAATTAATAATGGCAATCAGACTAAGCTTTGAACACAGGAAATTCATTCTAAAATGCTACTGGAAGTGTGAAAACGCAGTTGAAGTGCAAAGACAGTTTAGGAGGGAGTTTCAAACAGATCCACCAACGCGACTTACCATCACTCGAATTAGAGATAAGTTTGAAGCCGATGGAACTGTTCAGAATGTCCACAAGAAGCGTTCCGGAAGACCACGGACATCGACAAGCCCCACAAAGCAAGAAAGAGTACTGGAAACGTATCACCAAAGTCCAAGAAAATCTGTGCGGCAAGCGAGTCGTGAGGTAGGAATTTCAGAATCGTCTGTCCAACGCATTTTGAAGCGCTGTCAATGGAAAAGTTACATTCCAAGATTAGTCCATGCTATTTGAAGATGATGATCCGGACCGAAGAGTGGAGTATGCGAGTGGTACTTGGCACGATGTGGATGTGGATTGAACGAAGGGGTTTCGTAGAATACCCTCCGCGTTCACCAGACCTCACACCACTAGACTCTTTTTTATGGGGATACTTAAAAGACAAAGTCTACGCTATAAAACCTGCAACAGTCGCTGAATTGAGAGCAGCCATTGAACGAGAATGCACACAAATACCAAACGAAATGTTTCGTGATGTTTGCGATTCCATTGCTTCGCGTTATCAGCAGTGCCTGGACCAGAACGGACGTCAGTTTGAAAACAGGCGTTGACAAAACAATTAAATAATGTCTGTAGATTCTATTACATTTTGAAAATGAAATGTATTTTAATAAACACTGCCTTTATAATTATTTAAAGTGTGTATACATTTTTTGGGACGCCCTGTATATTCAATATAATGATGTTTTCGCGTATACAGGAACTCACGCCTTTCACCGTATGCCATTACTTAAGGCAAAGCAAAGTAAAAAATAATGTAACAGATCCTACGTATAATAATAATAATAATAATAATAATAATAATAATAATAATATTAATCAGGAAGGTCAGAAAGAAGCGCAGCGCTCAAACCAACCTAATACGTCCCGACTTATTGCGCTAACGCCTGGATTATTATTATTATTATTATCACTATCAGGAGTCGAACCCCCGATCTCTGAGTCTTCAATTCGCTTATTGGGAAACGGTGTTACCTACCGAACCACCACTGGCGCTGCTGGCCTCTCAAATATATATATATACGGACTAAGTAATGGTATTATAAGGCGTGGAAACGGCCCATCATTACTAGCCATAAGTTATGTCTTAAAAGATACGTTAAAATGTTCTCATTATTTATTAAACCGTAAACTAAAATTACGCGAGGATATTTAAATTCGCAAATGGCCTCACACTCGTCACATTCCATCCATTCCTCTTTCCTGACTTTTCCATTTAAAACCGGAAACCGGTTCTTTGACCAGGAATTTTTTTTATCCTGAAAGAACCCAAAACAAAAAGAATTCGGTTCTCTTAACAACGATAGAAAACGTATAAAATTTGGAGGTGAAACAAAGAGAAACAATAGGAAAAAGGCGATTGGTATAAAAGAGTTTGAAATTCCTATATAGGAAAACAAAACAGTAGGAAAATGTTCAAAAGGAAAATGATCTTAGGAAATGAATGGATAGAGGAAAGATAAAGGTAAAGGAGAGTGAAATGAAAGAAAAACGCAAAATGGATGTAGGAAAATGTGTGAAAATTTAAGAATATTAATTGGAATAAGTGAAACAAAAGCCAAAGTGGGAATATAAGGATTAGATGAATAACTAAAAAGAACTAAAAAGAACTAAAAAGGGCTAAAGAAGAAAAGAAAGAAAAAGGTATTGCCCAGACAGACACTTTAAAGACAAGTGGAAAAGGGGCACGAGAAGAAATAATAGCTAAACAGACAGAAACAAAGACAGATAGAGAATCGAGACAGATAGACAGACATTCAAACACACAAAATTATAAAAAAAAATGGTTCAATTAAGGCATACAAGATTACAAAAACATAAGCAAGAGCAACTTGTATTTAATAAATACAGGGTGTATATAAAGTAATGCGAGCGAAGAGACAAATCCGATTTGAATTACTCGTATATTAACACGAGTGAACATGGACAAGTAATATTTAAACTAGTTTAAACCAGTTCAAATCGGATTTGCCTCTTCACTCGCGTTACGAAACGACTTTAAACCAGTTCAAATCAGATTTGTATCTTCACCCGTATTACTTTATACACACCCTGTATAACAAACAAAGTCAGTTCATTACCTTTTTAAACGAAACTTGTATAGGAAGAAAATGACAGAAATACGCAAGGAAATATTCAAATAAGAATATACAAAAGTTATGTACGCAAATTTTGCCTCTTTTTTCCAATGAATCTACATTTATTTGAATGATAACTGGTGGGAAATCTCCTTTGAATTACTTTCCTGAGAAGTGAAAGTAACACCAGATGTCCATTATACACTTATTTTCACTTCAGGCTTTCGGGTGCCATAAAAGAGGAATTAATTGTGATCACGATAGAATTAAGGGGTATAGATCTCTTTAATTGGCTATTATATGTTATAACGATATATTGTAAAGGCGAGGCCATAACATTACTTGGGCCAATGGGTCATGGAAATGTGGAGCCATTTATAGAACTGATATCCACTATATATATATATATATATATATATATATATATATATATATATATATATATATATTACTTCTTGGACTGCGCTAACGTTCCTAAAAGGATTAACGGAACAACGTGAGTATCACCGATTCGAGGAAAAAGTCAACTGCTGTAAACTCTGCAAACATTGGCACGTCCATGAGATTTTCTTAAATAAAAATCCAGTAACTATTTTGTAATTTGAACGATGAAATGAAAATACAGGTCGTGTGTGTATATATATATATATATATATATGTGTGTGTGTGTGTGTGTGTGTGTGTGTGTGTTTTTGGGTGTTTTACTTACTAAATTTGAAATTCATGGATGATAGTTTCAGAGCTACAGTCAAAATAAAACGTTCTCAATTCAGAATTTACAACTTCTTTTTGAGGATGCATTCTTGGAGAAGTTTTTCCTTCTTTTCGGTATCAAAGCTTTTTGTCAGATGATATAGTAACTTCTTTTAATGATACGTAACTGTTTTAGATAGAAAAATTCAAAACTTCTTTTTTTTTTTTAATGATTTGAGACAATAGAAGTTAATATTTCTACGTTTAGAAGTCTTTGTTTTCTATGTACTTTCACAAAAGAATCACTAACGCGATTTAACAATGCTTGGACCACTAAAAATTAAAATTAAATAAAACTTGCAGTCATTGATAAGAAAACTGGAAACTTATTCATAATTTATAAACCAAAAGCAATAATTTTCTCTGTAGAATGATTGTCACTCGTAAATAATGAAGCCGCCAACTCTTCCGGTCGCTGTTTACGTTTGAAACCGGATTCGGACTCATTGGTCGTGTGAAAAAATGGCTGCATCCACTTTGTTGTATATCGGATCAACTCACAGTGGAATGACATACCACTTATAAAAGTTGCCCCCCCCTCCCTAATTTTTATAATTACTCTCTAAGATAATGAATGCTTCTAACAATTGCCATTGGTACCTCCTCGGTATGGGCCGCAAGGCCTTTTGAGGTACTACATTTCCTTGTAACTCCTTGTAACCCTCTCTCTCTCTCTCTCTCTCTCTCTCTCTCTCTCTCTAGCTCGGGTTGGGCTTCGGTCACTAACGGGGTTCCCCAGGGTTCCGTTTTGGGGCCACTGTTGTTTATCATTTACATAAATGATATCGACGGTGGCATCGTCAGTAGGATCGCCAAATTCGCTAATAACACGAAGCTTAGGGCCAATGTTGGGACGCCCGAGGCGATCGAGCAACTGCGTGCGGACGTACGTAGGATAGGAGAGTGGTCCGACAAATGGCAAATGCCGTTTAACTTGGGCAAATGCAAGGTGATGCACATTGGCAACGACAATTCCAAGTCGGACTACTCCATGTTGGGGAGTAATATCGAGGCGACTGATTTGGAAAAGGACTTGGGTGTGCTAATTAGCAGCGACCTTAAGTTTACGAAACAGTGCGTAGAGGTGGAAAAGAGAGCCCAGAAACTGTTTGGTTGTATGAGGAGGCAATTTCGATTTCGGAACAAGGAGATTGTGCTCTCTCTGTACAATTCTCTGGTTCGGCCGCACCTGGAGTATGCTGTGCAGTTCTGGTCGCCCACCCTCAGGAAAGATATTGAGAGGCTGGAGCGAGTCCAGGCGAGGGCCACAAAGTTAATCCCTTCCGTTAGGCATATGGGTTACAATCGACGCTTACGCGTGCTGAATTTGTTTTCGCTGGAAACTTGGAGGCTGCGCGGTCAACTCATCGAGGTTTTCAAGCTCTTACGCGGGTTCAACTCTGCATGTTTAGTTTAAATGACAACCCAACTCGCAACAATGATTGGAAGTTGGATTTGAAACGGTTTAGGACTAGTGTGTGCGGGAATTACTTTACCTATAAGATCTGTAACAGGTGGAACAGGCTACCTTTAGAAGTTGTGAACAGTTCTTCTGTGGATCTGTTCAAGAAAAGATTAAACCGAATCTTGCACACTATTTGAGGGTGACAGAATTTTTCCCTGGCACCCGTTGCCATTGGTACCTCCTCGGTATGGGCCGCAAGGCCTTTTGAGGGTACTACTTTTCCTTGTAACTCCTTGTAACAATAGGATTGTGTTCGTTCCCACCTCCCAACTTTTTTATTCCAGTTACATTCCAGTTACATTCCAATTAGGTTAGGACTACCTTCGTAATATCTAGAGTACTCTATTGTGTTTCCAATATATATAATCTTAGTGGTGGACCGGATATCAGTTTTTCAACATTTGCCGATGCGGATTTTTTATTTCAATATCCGCGGATGCGGATATTTAGTTAATCTATCAATATAATATAGAATTATGAATATATGATATAATTTTTCAAATTTCGTGATATTACTATTATGGCAGGCAATGCATAAGAATTAAAATTAATATTAATGTTTTCATTATGATAAAAATAATAACTTTCTCAAGAGTTTCAGCCACAGAAAATTCAATGAAACAAGTTTCATTCAATTTTCTGTGTTACCAGGTATTTATATTTTGAGGTTTATAAATTTGTTTGTTCATTAATAATTAATTAATGCTTTACATGAAATGTGCATGACTGGGCCTTATAAGCTACTTTATAAGCTAATTTAATTGTAAATTGCATAATTTATTAGAGGTAATATCCGCATAACATCCGCAGTCAGAAGTGCGGATGCGGATATTAAAAAATGACGCGGATATCCGGTCCACCACTAATATATATATATATATATATATATATACAGGGTGCGGCATAAGTCGTTTTACTGAGAATAATGGAATCACCTTGTGAAGAATAATATTTATTATTTACTACAGAAATTATTGAAAGTGTCCTCCATTATGTTCAATACATACGTTCCATCTTTGAACCACTGAACAACAAATAGGGTAGCACACTGCTACTTTGAACAATCACTGTGATGTGATTATTCACTGTTGGGTATGATCAAAGATAGAGTTTACAGCCAGAAACCTCGGGACTTCGATCACACGAAGACTGATACGCCAAGAGTTCGAGAAGTTGAATAATAACAAAAAACTGTGCTGCCCTATTTGTTGTTCAGTGGTTCAAAGATGCAACGTATGTAGTGAACATGATGGAGGACACTGAATAATTTCTGTAGTAAATGATAAATATTATTCTTCCTAAGGTGATTCCATTATTCTCGGTAAACCGACTTATGCCGCACCCTGTATATACGCTCTTAAATATTTTGTGAAAATAGCTTTGATGTATTTTTTAACGTTCCTGAAATATTGCATTTCGGAGTGAAATCTAGATTTTCATTCTCGAGTTACACATCTGAAGTTTATTCTTGTAATATTTGGCAAATATCAAATTTCTGAAAGAAATTTACAGTTCGTGATATTTCCCGATTATTTTTTAGTAATAATTCGTACACTCCCGTATATTTCTGCAATAAATCCCGACTAATATAAATCCAGGAAAAATATCGAAAAATTAACCAAATTTTGTTCTTGCGTTGAGTTGTCAACGTGGATGAGTGGCCCGCGAAAATGACAGCTTCAGAAACAGAGGTTCGAATCCCACTCAAGTAAGACCGAAAATTCATCTTACAGTTGATGTTAATAGGCTGTTGTAGATTAACATCTAAACACTGTAAAGGAAGGTTTACTGAAATTAAATTTAATTGGCATTTCGTCTAATAGATGGCGCCTCATGTTCAAATATTTTGACTTGACTGACGTCAATTGACTCGTTTCAAAGTTGAAAACCTTTAAAACTTCAATAAGCATTCTACCATGGAAGACCTAGAAACATCTTAATTGTCCAGAACCCAAGACCAGATTAAGAAAGGGTCGATTGCAGGTTAACATGGACTTAGCTAGCTCAGACAAGTTCGCTTAGGCATTATCATTTCTACCGAATGAAAGTACCTACAGGGTGTCCCGTAAGTCTGGACCCATAGGGATTTATAATATATTTTTTTATTATGTTATTATTATTATTTTATTATTATTATTTTTTTATTATTTTTTATTATGATTTTTATTTGTGGGGCCACTTGAAAGCCAAAGTGTACGAGGTCAAACTTCAGAACATTTTCCACCTTAAAGCACGCATTGTGGAGGCGTGTCAAGAAATTTCTGCGACTGTGATTCAGAAAGTGCTGTCGCAGTGGAGATTGCGTCTTCAACTATGTGTGCGACACAACGGCGGACACTTTGAACAGATTATGTAATAAATTTTTGGACTATTTTATAATTTTATTATTTTTCCCTATGGGTCCAGACTTACGGGACACCCTGTATATCCAAAATAAAAGAAATGTAAATGGTTTCGTATCTCAGATTTTTACCAGGTATTCATCTATAAATCGCAATTACTTTCATCTTAAAAGCAGATACCGAATTCACGAATATAAATTCAGTTTTTAGTCGTGAAACTTTTAAGCGTGTTAACATAGTTTGAGAGGTATTGCCAGTATATTGGGATAATGTTGCTGAACAAACATGTTTATGGCCTTTTTACAGCAACTGGAGAGCATGTTGTTCTTTGGCAAGATATTCTGATACATCTTACAGTCTTAACTTTTAAATTTAGTGGTTCGTAATATGAAATTTGCTCCCCCCAAAATACATGACAAATATCTCCTACTTTGACCTGCTACCTAACAACTTTATCAAGGAAAAATGACTATATAGGTATTGTTCTGTTCACTTTTATTCCTGAAAAGCAAAGAAATATGATAAAAAAAAATGTGCATCATTTTACGCTTCAGTGTTCGCTGGGTTTGATTCGTCACTAGGAAAGAACAAGTTTCCTGAAATAACATTCCAGGGCAAGTTGGTGACAATACCGATTGTTGCTTTCATAGAAAATTAGTGAAATAAAACAATGAATACGGTATTAAAGGTTGTTTAAGTGACCCAGTTTGAATGTCTTGGGATGTGCTTTCTCAATCCATCTTTCTGTCTATCTATAATAATAATTACAGTTTTTCTTTTCTATTGTTTTTAATCCCTGCCAAAGTCAGGTATTTTATTTTGGAAAAAACGTTATGTACAGTACATTAGTAAGTTGCAGGTGTGCGCTAATACTACTACTACTAATAATAATAATAAAAACAACTTTAATTATTTCAGCTCAACTTTACAATCAACTTTACAGTTACAAATTCCAATTGCATTTATTTAATTAAGACAACTTAATATATGGATGATGCTTAACAAAGCAAACTGCCAATGAAGATCTAATACACATTCAACACGAATTTATGAGAAGGCCATTAACTATTCCTTGATGGCTTTATGGCAAATGAAAAGTCGGGTTTGAGATAATATTTCATTACAGGGGCAATCGGTCACATATACTCTGATAAAAGGTAGACACTTATTCAGGAAAAAAATTAATAAAGGCTCCCGCCTTCTTTGTACAGCTAAAGTATGGAAATTTAGGATTACCTGAAGATCCGTCATCCCAGCCTTTTTTAGTTAGCCTAACGAAAATATCACGACCTAACCTAACCAGTCGCTAAGGGCGTACAGTTGATCTAACGACTGGCTAGGTCGTGATATTTTCGTTAGTTAGCCTTATGAAGCTAACTAAAAAAAGGCTGGGGTGACGGATCTTCAGGTGATCCGAAAATTACTACACGGTTTAAGAGAACAGAGAATCCCACACTGTTTGTGCTTATCAATTCTGGCGACGAGAAGTTGTACATAATTAGAGCCCGTTACATATATAATAATAATAATAATATATTCCTGAAAATGCGAAATACATAATTCATATTTTGATTCCCATTTTCCGCTCAAAGGGTAAAAGTTTATCTTCATTTTCCATCAACAGATGCAAAGCGGCTTTTATTGATGTGTGAGTTTTTAATGTTGCAAAACCAGAACCAAACAGGGAAAGGCATATCTCTCTCTCTCTCTCTCTCTCTCTCTCTCTCTCTCTCTCTCTCTCTCTCTCGTTTCACGCGCACACTCCTCATGAGGCTTAAAATCTAAAATAAAAAATAAAATAAAAAATTTTAAACAAATAAAAAGGATAATAATAAGTAAAAATAAAAAATTGCAAGAGAAAGTATCAGCAAAAGAAGACATTAAAACTGATCAAGATACCTTTCTCATCATAATGAAAGTACCAATAAATCTGCGATTCTTACCTGTTGACACCTTCGGTTGCTGTGATACGTTTTTCTTTTGATTTTGATTTTTAAAAAAAATTTTTTTCCTTTTATATTTTAAAATGTTTTTTTCGACATTTTATTTTAGCTTCTCACCCGAGACTGTTGGCGCGGGGTTAAAAATTAAGTCCATTAAGGGGCTGAAAAAAGTGCCACCACTTTCGGGTTAAGACTAATAAAGTATGTTATTATTGTAATTTTCTACAAATAGATTAAAACTTTTTCAATATAGCTAAAATAACTTCTTTTTGAGACTGCATTCTAGGAGAGGTTTTTCCTTCTTTTGGGTATCAAAACCTTTTATTTTTTTAGATGATAACTTCTTTTAATGATCTGTAACTTCTTTTGGTAGAAGATATGGGCTTCGAAACCTCTCTTCTAGAATCAACTGAGATGATAGAAGATAATATTTCTATTTATAGAAGGTTGCGGAAAATCTTTTTCTGTGTACACCCACACCCATACCACACCCACACTCACCCACGCATATATATATATATTTTTTATTGGGGTTGTTTAACCTCCTTCGCAACATCTAAGGTCATATGACGGAGGGGACCTACAGCTTTACCTGGGATCCGAACCACGGGTCGCTACATAATCTGGGCGCAGAGGACGGTCTCCCATCCAACTACTACCCAGACCCAACGTCGCTTAACTTCGCTGATATCCGGGAAGCGGTGTTACGACATCGGCCACGACGTAGCCCATATATATATATATTAGCTTCCATACTATAAAAAGTCAGTCCTGTCCGTCCGTCTGTCTGCAGACACCATGTATTTACTACTAAGAGATTCTGAACATAGAAATAAATGCGCTTTGCTTTGTTTCAACGTTTTACTCTCGCGCGTTAAGATTTTCATTGGTTCGTTCTTTTCAATAGTTTTATTGACCGAATAATTGACTTCCCAGTAACTGGGGTGCCGCAGACCCTCCCCCCAATTACTGAGGCCGAAAGCCCAAGCACCGCAGGTCTAGCTAAATGGGCCCGTAGGGCCTACTTTGGCTTGTATATACGAAAAGGCAACATCCGCAGAACGATCGGGAACATAAATATTTATTGCCTGCCGCTGTTTCACGTGGATAAATTATTTATTACCTGAATTCCTCGTTTGGGCTTGCATTACCGGTCAGGGCATTGATCACTCAAGCAAGCGCTAAAACTCATTGAAATTACTATGAGTGTTTCTGACGTTCCACTGAATCTCGTATAGACGAATCTTGTAGATGAACACATAATTTATATGGAATCGAAAACGAGAAGAGATAAGCTAGTCATTTATTATTATTATTATTATTATTATTATTTTTAATGTATTTTCTACCGATTCGAACCTGATTCCATAAAAGAAAAGTCGTCAGAACTTCATCATCGTAGGTTTTGCTAGTCTTCAATATAGAAGAAAGTTTTCATTAGTGTAATGTCTGCAAATCATGTACTTTTTATCTGATGCTGAAATATGCCTTATCTATATACCTTACTATTCGTGTACTATTCTCAGGCGAAACGTTTAACTAAATATCCATCTAATAGTCTGTTTGTTTGCTTTCTCCCGTTCCTTTTACTGTATTACAGCTACACTACTTACATTTATCATATATATATATATATATATATATATATATATATATATATATATATATATATATATATTAAATTTGCTAAGAATACCACGAGGTGATAGGATGCATAAATAAGGCTAGCACTAAATGAGAATTTGATCTCTCAACCTTCCGCTCCTGCACCGCTCCAGCATTGGTTGTTTGTATACATCATGGACTGTTTAAGGAGTAACCCTTTCTTTGTGTTGAGGGGTCAAGTACTTACTCAGTGATATTCGCATTTATATATATATATATATATATATATATATATATATATACTGTATATAACTTTTTAAATGGTAAAACCTTGGGTTCGAATAAAAAATTAAATTCTCTCATTCAAGGAATAATTTCATGTCCGTATTTGTACCAGTTTTTGTTTCAAGATGGATAAAATTGAGTCCCTTTCGATCCAGAATGACACAGAGATCGACTGTCAGTAACGGAGTAAAAGGGCGGTGAGGTATGAGGTTTAGAGGCGTGTGGAGGAGGTTTAGAGGTGTGTGATGGAGGTTTAGAGATGGTAGCGAATGAAAATGGAAAGACCTAAAACTTTTAATGCTCAAACAATAGAAATTTCCCATAGAAAATTGAATACAACCAGTTAGGTTAAAACAGAGGTTTGCAAGAAAAATTTCCACACAGTCCAAATAAATTCATTAGGCAAACCGTAAGATAGATTGGGAATTAATAAATCGTTCAAACATTTTCTATGAACATTTGAACTAAAGTTATCATAAAAATGGAGTTTCTTTAAAATTATTGAGAGAGAGAGAGAGAGAGAGAGAGAGAGAGAGAGAGAGAGAGAGAGAGAGAGAGAGAGAGAGAGAGAGAGAGAGAGAGAGAGAGAGAGAGAGAGAGTTACAAGGAGTTACAAGGAAAAGAAGTACCTCAAAAGGCCTTGCGGCCCATACCGAGGAGGTACCAATGGCAACGGGTGCCACGGAAAATTTTCTACACACTCAAATAGTGTGCAAATTTGGTCTAACCTTTTCTTGAACTGATCCACAGAGGAACTGTTCACAACTTCCGAAGGTAACCTGTTCCATGTGTCACAGATCTTATACGTAAAGTAATTCCCACACACACTAGTCCTAAACCGTTTCAAATCCACTTCCAACCATTGTTGCGAGTTGGGTTATCATTTAAACTACATACTTCTAAAATCGACATCGTTGAACCGCGTAAGAGCTTGAAAACCTCGATCAGTTGACCGCGCAGCCTCCGAGTTTCAAGCGAAAACAAGTTCAGGGCGCGTAACTGTCGATTGTAGCCCATATGCCTAACGGAAGGGATTAACTTTGTGGCCCTCGCCTGCACTCGCTCCAACCTCTCAATATCTTTCCTGAGGGTGGGCGACCAGAACTGCACAGCATACTCCAGGTGCGGCCGAACAAGGGAATTGTACAGTGAGAGCACAATCTCCTTGTTCCGAAACTGAAATTGCCTCCTGATATAACCCAATAGTTTCTGGGCTTTCTTTTCCACCTCTACACACTGTTTCGTAAACTTAAGGTCGTTGCTAATTAGCACACCCAAGTCCTTTTCTAAATCAGTCACCTCGATATTACTACCCAACATCAAGTAGTCCGACTTGGGATTGGCGTAGCCAATGTGCATCACTTTGCATTTACCCAAGTTAAACGGCATTTGCCATTTTTCGGACCACTCTCCTATCCTACCTAGGTCCGCACGCAGTTCCTCGATCGCTTCGGGCGCCCCAACATTGGCCCCAAGCTTGGTGTCATCAGCGAATTTGGCGATCCGACTGACGATGCCACCGTCGATATCATTTATGTAAATGATAAACAACAGTGGCCCAAAACGGAACCCTGAGGAACCCCACTAGTGACCGAGGCCCAACCCGATCTAGCCGCTTTAATTACCACCCTCTGCCGCCAATTCCTCAACCAGTTTTCAATCCACCTACCTATTTCCCCACACGATACCCAGCGCGCGCACTTTCGCCATTAGCCGGCGGTGAGGTACCTTATCAAAGGCTTTCTGAAAGTCGAAATAAAGTATATCAATAGCCCTACTCTTATCGTACTCACTCAACATGACGTGGAAAAACTCGAGCAAGTTGGTGAGACACGACCTATGCCGTCTAAACCCATGTTGGGAGTCCCCAAGCAGCTTGTAGGAATCCAGATGGTCAACGATCCTATCAGCTATTATCCCTTCTAATAATTTTACCTACAACTGAAGTGAGACTAATGGGACGATAGTTCCCTGGACTTTCGTGATCCCCTTTCTTAAAGATAGGGGTCACGTTGGCTTCCCTCCAGTCACCAGGCACCTGGCCCATCTCCAACGATTTGTTGAAGACTGTAGCTACGTGGGAGCCACCTGGTCGCGCACTTCTCGCAACACTCTGGGGAGAACTGGTCTGGCCCAGGAGCCTTAAACGCGCTCAGTTTGTCTATTCTATCGGCAACGACTGTCGCGGTACATCTAACACTATCCAGGCCAGCACCTTCGTGCCTCACGCCTGGCTCGGGGATGACGCGGGTATCCTCCCTGGTGAACACTCCCGCAAAGTACTCATTAAGCACATTAGCGATGTCCGCGTCGGAGGTCCGCAGAACGCCGCTTCCGTCCTTTAACGGACCTATCATGCTTCTAATGGGCTTTCTACTGTTAACATAACTGAAGAATTCCTAAGGGTTCCCCTTGCAGAGGAGCTTGCCACCCGTAGTTCTTCGTTACGTTTCGCTAGCCTAACCTTCGCCTTCACTTCCCTACACAGGCGGACATACGCTTCAGTGTTCTCGTGGGAACGATTGGCCTTCGCCTCCTATACGCTACTTTCCTATTTCGGATAGCCGAAGCGATGTCACGATTGAACCACTTAGGCTGCGTTGAAGCAGGGGTGACCGGTTTGAGGTATGGCAGCAGAGAGAGAGAGAGAGAGAGAGAGAGAGAGAGAGAGAGAGAGAGGAGAGAGAGAGAGAGAGAGAGAGAGAGAGAGAGAGAGAGAGAGAGAGAGAGAGAGAGAGAGGTTTCTTTTTATAGTATATTTTGTTTGTCATATCGGAAGATCTGAATGAGAAAACAGGTTAATTTAGATTCTTTTACTGTACATGGGTCAATCTTAGGGAAATAATGAAATTTGCTCTTTGGAGAGCTTTGTTAGCGACCATTAAGTCGGATGAAGACTCATTTAGAGAAATTATTGAGTCGTTGAGAAATAGCAGTGAATGTGAGTGAGCCGACGACCATAGATGCGGTCACGAACAACGAAATGGAGACAGATAACAGAAATATTTAATTTAGACTCCTCTTCGAGGTACGTTTACGACAAAATTTAGATGTAAGTGCGAGGTAAAACTAAGTTTTAGTTTTAGGTAAGTAGTAATAAATGTAAATTAATTAGTGTGCCATATATATATATATATATATATATATATATATATATATATATATATATATATATATAATATATATATATTATATATATTGCATGTTTTTTAAAGTTCCTTTTTTTCAGAACAAGGACCTTTTTTTATTGTTTTTGTTTTTTAAATGTTGGTCCAAAGTAATTTTATTTAAAATTTAAACTTCAAAGTAATTAAATAGTGTAAAAAAAGAAAAAAAACCTTTTGGCATATCTTACGATCATATTAACTCTTACTGTTGAATAATCGGAGGAGATTGTAAACACTAATTGATCAAAGAAGTACTCCAGGCGGGGAGACGTTAGGCTGGAGACAGGGAGTGCTGGAACTCCCGTTTCTCCTGTTACTTGTCCTCTTTAACGGCCCTTTTCCTGTCTCAATTACCCTGTGAGCAGTCCAGCATGCTTTCAAACACACACTTCTTCCTCCCTCTGTTCTTCACTACACATACATGCATTTTACATACTACACAATCTTTTCAAAATTTATTATAAAAAGAATGGCATCATGTGCCTTGGAGACCTTCATTTTGGCTCTCTTTCTTATAAAGAGGGGCACTTTCGCGGGCACACGCTCTTGTTCCCTCCTTTATATATATATATATATTATATATATATATATATATATATATATATATATATATATATATATATGGGATCAATATTTTTCTGTACAATTTAAATATTTGATATGGAATTAATATATTCATAATACTCTAATCTGAATATACTGTTGGAAGCATGGAAGCTCTTTTGGCAAAACTAATGAGATTAGTTTACTTATTATATAAGAGAAGTGAAAGTAGCAAGTAATAATAATAATAATAATAATAATAATAATAATAATAGAAAGTCGATATCAGCCTATGTCTTTATAAAGGATTTACATTTAATTTCCAATATTCTCAATAGTTTTTTATTTTCAGTACTGAGTTTCTTTGAGAATATTGGGAATTAAATGTAAATCCTTTATAATAATAATAATAATAATAATAATAATAATAAACACAAGATAAAAAAATTACAAAATTTTACAAAACTTTAAAGTAAATGATGTATTGTATATTTAGTAGAAAATAAATGATGCTTAATAAAAATATAAAAGAGGATAAATTATGAAATTAAAAGTGGTTAATGAAATTAGCATATTTTAGAGAGTTACTCATAAAATGGGAACTTAATTACTGTTGTAATAATGACAGTAGTTAACTTATACATCAGTAGGGGCTAATGAAGTATTTCTTTAGTGATTTGCGAAATACATTTAGTGGTGAAACCTGCCTGATATGTATGGGAATTGCATTCCATACTTTTGCTTCTTTGAAAGAGAGTGCATTTCGTGCAGTTTTCATTGTATAGTTTGGTTTGCGTATAAAATTCTTGCGTAGTCTGATGTTATAATGCTGGTGTATTTGATGAGGGTCGGGGGTTGATTGGGCTTTGAATGGGTGATTATGTTGATTTTTATCAATAAATTTGAACATGTTGACAGCAACCTTGAATGTGTATGTCATTTAGTTTTAAAATATTTAGCTTTTTAAACATTGGGAGCATTGCTCCAGTAAATTTGACCATGAGAAAAAGTAAATTTGGGTTTGGGTTTTGTTCATCTGCTAGACGTTATGCAATTTTTTTGCGTATACGTTCTTGTACAAACCAATTTTTTTAAATTACAAATTTAGTTATTTTAAGTTTAGTTGGTAATTCCATATTTAACAATTATTTTTATTTTTTGTTAAGCTTCAATGTTTTGATAATTAAAACTTTATTAAAACGTATATTTTTTTAATATAAAATTATCAGGATTGGACTGTGTTCCATTGTTCTCGGCCAGGTTTGATAAATTGGCCAGATAATTACTTGTGCGGTTTTAAGTAATCCACCATGACTCTAGAATTGAAAAGTTTAGTTAAGTTTAAACTTACTTTAACTTACTTTAACTTACCTACTTTTACTTACTCTTCCTTACTTTTACTAAGTTTAAAGCACTTACTTTTACTTACTTTCATTGTACTATATTTACTTACTTTTACTCACTTTTACCATACTATATTTACTAACTTTTACTTATTTTGTATTTTTTCAGGTAGTCAATAATCAATAATGGATCCTAATATTGATGAATTGGAGAGAAAAGTGAGGGTGTTAAAAGGGGTTACTTTTGTGCAGAGGTGGGGAGTCGGGAGTCGGGGCTTTTTTGAAGAGTCGGGAGTCGGTAAAAACGACTGACTCCCGACTCTTTGATTCAATTTCTATATGCCAACAATTTACCAGAATACTACTCTGCCCTAAATAAATATCTTCCTGAACTAATTCTAGATTCACATTTCCACATTTGATTTATTGTTCTGGTAAATCTTAGCAAATGAATTTCATATTTCTATTTTAGGATACTAGGTACCATATAAAAATTAGCAATATATTAATTATTAATTTAATTAGCCCCTATTAGTAATGAGTCGTGGGCCTAGTAGAAAATCAGCAGTCTTTCAATATTTTAAGCTAAATGAGGATGAAAGTATTTTTATTTGTCAAGTAGAAAAGGATGGTAAAGAGTGTAATGCAAAAATTAATGCTTACACTGGGAAACATGCTAATGCTCCAACTAGAGCCTCAAACTTGAAACACCATCTACGAAACAAACATCCCAATATTTATAAGGTTGTAGATCAGCATGATAAGGAAAGAGTCGGGAGTCGGAGTCGGTTTTTAAAAATACTGACTCAGGAGTCGGGAGTCGGTTGTTTTTGGCCGACTCCCCATCCCTGCTTTTGTGGTCAATGCAAGAACAAATATTCAAAGAAGCAAAACTGGGAGGAACATTTTAATTCCAAAAAATATTTGTTACAATACAAGAGGTCCCAGAGTTTTGGCCCACAGCTTAGATATTGCAGTAAAGAAATACCAGGATGAAGTGCAGCAAAGAGATACGGCAAAGCAGTCATTTAGTTTGTTCACAAAATGTGCTAGTGCTAGACCTCAGAAAAATGAACCAACTTCATCAACTGCTAATCTAGAAAATGAAACTTTTTCACTAGATGTTTCACAGACTGAAGAAAGTGCTTCTCCTCCACCTAAGAAACAAAAGGTAAGTGAGGAATCTGCGCATCAGACTAACAAAACTGCTTTAGAGGAATTTGAAAATTCCCAAATCCAGAAGACATTGAATGCAATTTTGCGCCTAACAAAAGAAACTCACCAAGCTGTTGTGGTTAATAAAGAGAAGAGTCAAAATATGCCTTCAAGTTCAAGTGTTGCATCCAAATCTAATAAAGCAAAAAGCAACAAATTTGACATTTCCATAGCCCATTTAAGCAAGTGTAAATCAATACAAGAAATCCTGAACAATGATTTGATCAAATCTACATTCAAATTGGTGGAAAAGAAGGATCTAGGGCATGCTGATGATTCATTTTCAGTACCAAGTGATATAATGGAAAACATTGCAAATAGTGACACTAATATGCCTGATGTAGATATAGCTGTTGAGGATGATGATGATGATAATCAAGAAGATATTGATGATGCTTCTGATGATAAAATGTTTACATTATATTGCATAGCTTGCACAGACCCCAAAGCATGTGCTTCAGACAAACATTCTAACATAAAAGGTTACTTCAATGTTAAAGATTTAACCTATGTATGCAAACAAGGAGAAAATCAAGAGAGATGGTTTAGAAATCTGAAAACCCACCTGAAGAGACATTTAATTAAACTTCAGCATCATCAAAGAGCTGCTGTTTATGAAGTGATGAAAACATCTTCTCAGAACACTACTAAACGCATAGAAGACTTATGTGGCAACATCTTATACTACATAATGAAAACAAACACTGCATGGGCTCTATATCCAGTACTTCTAGCTGTATTACATAGGTCAGGTTGTGAGGTTGGAAATTTGAATCATAGCACACATGCGTGCGAGACAATTTGTGAGCTATTAGATAATCAACTTAAAGAACAAACTGTAAAGTGGTTCTTAGAACAAACTTCAGTAACAATAACAGCTGACATTGGAACAATTTTGGGATTAAGCATGCTAGTTGTATTAGTTATGAGTGAAGAAGATAAGACTGTAAAACTTGCTGGGATAAATTTAGTACGCAGCAAATCAGGAGTTTATTTGGCCAATGAAATTTTTGATGTGTTGAAGTCTCCTAATCACTTGAAACTATCTGAAGAAGCAATTAAATCCAAGGTATCTGGAATGGTTGGAGATGGGGCTTTTTGTAAGGACAATGAGCCATTTAAAAACGAAATGAAAAAGTTGTTTGGAGAAAATTTCAAATTTCGATGGGACTTAATGCATCTTGTGAACAGAGCCCACGTTGATGCATTGAAGAAAATTTGTAAACTAAGTGAGCTTTTAGACTTTATTCAGAATCACTCTTCAAATCTGAGATCAGGCCTTGACTATACCAATATGGTTCTTGACAATATCATTGGTTTTAAGAGACCAAAACTCAAATCTGATACTCACATGGTTAATTACAAATTTGATCAATTTGACAGATTTGTGGAAAATTGTGTGTTTTTGATCACCCACAAGAGAAAGAAATTAGTGCCAAGTTCTATGTATTGATTTCCTATGTAACAAAGATTATGTTGCAAGTAGCTCAAAAAATCACAGTTAGTGCAGAATTTGTAGAAAATATATTTTATAAAGAAGGAGGGAAAACTGTTATGTTAAGAGTGATGGAAACAATTTCCAAATTAGCTAATGGAGGAAATGCAAATGATGTAGTTTCTGAATTTAAGCACGATACCACAGGGCAGCAAAAGGAACTAACAGCTGAGGATTACATCCTAAATGAAGTTTACAAATACATCAAGAAACGTTCTGATTACTACCAGGTTGCTGAAGTTGCTAGACCATCCAGAACCAGATCTGAAAGTAGTTTTACAAAAGACTCAGTGATAAATTGGCTGACAGAATATATAGAACAGCTGTGGAAAGGAATCACAGAGAGATTAAAGCATTTTGATAAAGATGGATCAACTGCCTGCAGTGAAGCACCAGCTGAAGGGACATTCTCCATTCTTGGTTACATTGTTGAACACAAAGGATCCATTAAGCCATCTCATTTGACTAAGCTGTGCAGAATTGTGAAGGAGGGTCCAGCTCCAGGCACTAGATCTGCTGTAATGATCACACAGAAAGCCATTGATCAGTGGCCAAGCATACATGGCGGTAAATTCACAACAAATGCCTACATGCAAGGTCTAACATTGTCCACTGTTGCTGCTGCAATGAATAAATAAACTTAAGGTGAGTTATAAACTGTACATTATTGTATTATTATGTTTAGCTAAAACAATTTGTAATTGGTATGTCGTCAATTCAAGAGTTTACTATCATTAACCTATCTAGTGGTGTAAGGGAAAAAAAAGTAAATTCAGAGCTGTGCTCCAGTAAATTTTTTCAAATCTGGAGTCATGAGTGTGACTTTGTCTGTTGTCATTATTCGAGAGAGTTCGCAGACATTTTTATGAATGACTTCCAAAAGATGTTTTATATATTTCTTTAAGCGGACCACTTTCCGCAGTTTGGTTGATGATATAGTAGCACTTTGGACGAGAGGGAATCCTGGTGTGCTCTTCAATGGATGAGCACGGCCTTAGCCGGAAGACGTCCGAGGGTAGAAAATATAATGTGACACATGAAAATTACTCAAAATCAATTTTATAAATGTGACTGAAGGAAACATAAATTATTTCCTTATAAATCTTGTTTCACTCTTCAGGACGTTTATTGAACAATTTTCTACAGAAAGAGGCACACAAGGGGAAGGACAAAATTTACAGCCTCGAATCTTTTACCGTTGATGGCCAGGTCTCAGGCAGGAATTAAAAAGGAGGCGGCTTGACCTCCTCGATCAAAGGCTAAGGCAGGAATAATTTAATTTACAATACAAAGAAATAAATAAGTCTAAATTTTGGGGAGTTCAGTTTGAGGGTTAAGTTCCCCCATTCTTGGAGACTGCAAATTGTTTCATCTTGAGAATACAAAATTAAAGCAATAATAAAAAATAACAATTTTCCGATTATACGTCTCTGGGCAGCGATCTAATGTCGGGGTTGTACAGTGCTTTGAAGTCCATTAAGAACAAACTAAGTACTAAATTTTATTAAATATTTGTCTTGTATTTACGAGTATATACTGTAGCTTAAGATGTATATACAGTAATTTATGATTCGTTATTATATACTGCAATTTATGATAGTTTTAACTGAACAGTTTTATACAGTAGTTAACTATGATTACTATAATTATTATAAGATCCAATTTTGTTAAATATTATTAGAAAATGACTATCTATCATAGTTTGAAGGCCTAAGTAGCCAGTGACGAAATAAATGGAAGGAGGATAACAATGTATCCATTGAGATTACACATAGAATTTGAATGACAGTTAGGTAGGGGGTTTACTTGACATCCCCCCCACCCCCCACCCAAATTCAGCCCAATTGAATTTTTTCGAGCAATTACACACGAAAATTCGGGCAAAAACCCGGTACACATATTTTCAGTTACCACGATTTCACCAGAAACTTTTTATGATTTTCATATAGGATATCATCTCTGCCCAAATGTATGTCTTTAGATCTTGAACCATGGAATAGTTGATTATAGAAAGGAAAAACTGTCGCAAAACGGCAGTATTGAAGTACTCCATTTGATATAACCTGTTACAACTTACTCTATTGTTGCAACTTGTTTGGCGCTCAGCCTTTGTACAGTTGTGATGCCTACAAATAGTGTTTATTAAAACTGACATAAAAATCGATAGCCTATGGCTATTATTAGCAGTTATTATCGGTTTCTATTTTTATAATCTGAATGTCTAGTCCCACAAAACTGGACAGTTAATATAAAATTCAATTAATAACAATGTTCGGTCTTGCGTCCACTTCATATCGTTAACAGCTAAACAATAGCCATCTCCACGAGTCCATGTGTTTTCAATCTGCGCACAAAAGCAAACACACCCGAAAAGAGGTGTTCCGATTGACCGAAAGACAAAGGTCTTTCGTGCGCAGGCGTCAATGTTGGGTAGCATAAAGACAGAAATCGCTTCTGAGCGAAAGCTGAAATCCTGCTAGCCAACAAGCTAAAATGTTGTGAGCAGATGTTGGCCAACATCTGCTGCTAGCACGTGTTGTGAGACAATTGTGGACGAGGCTTAAGACAGGACACAACATATAAATAATGACTTATAGAGTGTAAATTCTTTGTTATTATACGAAATAATTTACCATACATTGAATACTAAAGATATCAGTATGAGGATTCAGTATTCAAAGAATGGAAAAATGTGAAAGGAATTAATTTACTTCATGATGTCATAGTCTATCAAATAATGCAATATACATAAATTCATAAGATAATACGTTTAGTTCAGTGGTTCTTAACCTTTTTATCATTGTTACCCTTAGAGCTATCCAGGGAAATTAGGATTACCCCATCACGAGAAATAGAAAAGCGACAAAAGATGATGTGAGGAATGGTTTATTTAATAAAACTGAAGAAATATTTATGACTGTAACTTGAAATTGAACCCCCGAGAAAGGCAGAATTACCTTTGGGGGTAATTACCCCAGGTTAAGAACCACTGGTTTAGTTTCTTAATTCGGATATATAAGTCATTATAAGGAGAAATAAGACGAAATGAGTTAGAGAGACACGATAGTAAAGAGTTTACGGCCCTGGTACCAGAGTGAGTGAAACAGTAAATAAATATATACAATAGTACTTAATAAACTACGTGCATTTAGGGATGTAATAAGGGACATTCGCTTCTCAGAGAGAATTTCTAATGGCATAAACATGGATACCGTACGAACATTGGAATGGTAGATTGCATGATTGTGACATAGGGTAAGGAGTGCGTTTTGGGGAAGAATCTTTTTATAGTTTGAAAAATATGAACAGAAATCTTGATATTTTGGATTTGATACGTTGTATTATATGTACAGGGTGTTTATAAAGTCCCTATCTATTTCAGTGAAAACGTAGCAAAAAAGGTAAAATTCAATAACAATATAGTAGAAGGCATACATTTCATGAATACTTAAGCATATGATTCTACATGAGCACCATCAGTATCTCTACAGAGTTCGAATCTGTCTGCATCATTGCGGAACACATTTTGGAGCATGACAGGGGTTATTTTTGTAACTGCTGTTACGATACGAGCACGTAAATGTCCCAGCTTCATTCAGATGGCATTTTAAACACCGTTGTCTTTCAACAAGATGGGGCACCTTGTCATTACGCAAACATTGTTCGGGAGTACTTAAATGAACGATTTCCAAATCGGTGGATCGGACGTGGAGGCAACAGGCCATGGGCGGCTCGATCTCCTGACCTAACGCCCTTGGATTTCTTTGCATGGGGCTTTATCAACTCAAACGTCTATCAAACGAGGGTGACAGATCTGCAAGATTTACATGTTCGTATCGTAACAGCAGTTTCAAAAATAACCCCTGTCATGCTCCGAAATGTGTTCCGCAATGCTGCTGACAGATTCGAACTCTGTAGAGATACTGATGGTGCTCATGTAGAATCATATGCTTAAGTATTCATTAAATGTATGCCTTCTATTATATTGTTATTGAATTTTACCCTTTTTGCTACGTTTTCACTGAAATAGATAGGGACTTTATAAACACCCTGTACACGTATATGACTTTTGAAATTTAGTTTTCCATCTAAATTAATGCCAAGCACTTTGTAAAAATCCACAGAGATTAAGTAAGGTAACTGTGGTGACCATGCTATCAGTCCACTACAACCTATCCAGCGCCGAGGAGAAGATGTGTCTATAAAGTTGCGAATAGCAACAGCATAGTGAAACGGTGATGAAAGATTACACTTCTCATGTCAACTCCAATAACTCTTAGTTGAAGAAGAAGTAAATGTATGTAACAAAGTATAGTTTGCTCCAGTCACGGTATAATCGTCAAAGAAAAATGGACCCATTGTAGCCCCGTGACATAGCACACCAAACATTAAATTTTCAAGAATTCCTTTCATGTTGACGTATTTCTGCACTGAATAGACCATTACGATCACCCGACCCCTTTGGACTTTCTATATGGGTTATATTAAAACACTTTTGTATCACGACAAATCTGCGACCTATGATACTGTCCCCTTGTTGCCGCGGGAAATAGTTAAACGGCATACATATTTTTACTTAATTTATTCATGTCCTCTTTGTTTTTTTTACTATTTATTTATTTATTTAATAAATTATTATTTTTTAAGTTTTAACGCACGTATTTGCGTGTTATTATTATTATTATTATTATTATTATTGAATGTTTATTTACCTGTAAGGATTTATTTTATATTTTATTTAACTCAGGTACTTTAAATAAATTATTTTGTATTTTGGATTGTGCATATCATTTTCTTTTAACCTGTGAAAGTGTGTGTGTATAACGTTCTCATCTGGACATGATGTAAGACTCCGCCCGCTATATGGATGAGCGCACGAATAGCTCTGCTTGATTTGAATTTCCTGTCTTGTCATGCTGTACAGGCTCCGTCCACAAAACCGGTGTCATTATCGTTAACTGTGTTTAGCTTCGTTAGTCGTTCGCAAGCATCGCTGTCGTGGACACGTTCTCATTTGCTGAGGTTTGTCTATAATTAGCTGTGCGTGTGTGTGTGTGTGTGTGTGTGTGTATGCTCCTCTCCCGAACTTATCTTTTTAACAAACGATGGCAGCCTCTGATATTGCTTGCAACACCTTTCTAAAGTAGTACTCTGTAAAATCTAAAGATGTAGTGATGTCGGCGATCCTTTTACGCTCCTTTTGAAAATTTTAAATCAAACTTAATCGCAAGGATGACGTGTCAGGATGCTCAAGTGCTTTATGGCTATTCTAACGAGAGTATCACAGGGGTTCGTAATTTTAAAGACGTCTTGGAGTATGTATCGAATTTAAGCTGTGTTAAAGAATATAGTCATGGTGAAGCGAAGGAGTCGCCCTTCAGTGAAAAAAACAGAAACTCGTTGAGGAATGGTACAACAAATCTTTTACGTCATGTTATACCTCACCGATTACACCCCCGCAACAAAAAACGTGAACCTAGTGAGGACACTTTAAAATATTTTTACCACTACATCAATGTTTACGACGGTGAGCTGTCTAGTGAGGTCATAACTAAAGAATTGTGTACCTTTTTAATAGACCTTGGTAACGAGTACCTTTTGTTTCTTGGAGTGGAACAGTATGGACACGCTTATTTCTCGAACAGAGTTCCTCAGTGTTAATTGATTTACTAAACTTGTATGTATATCATTTGACGTGTTAAGTAATTTTGTGTATATACTTTTTCTTCGACCAAGACTATGTTTTCATGTTGGTGCATATCTTTACATGTTTGGTCCAGCGAGTCGCGAGTCGACAAACCACTAACAGGTTGCACCTCGACCCTAAGACTCATGTGTATATACTTTTTCTTCGACCAAGACTATGTTTTCATGTTGGTGCATATCTTTACATGTTTGGTCCAGCGAGTCGCGAGTCGACAAACCACTAACAGGTTGCACCTCGACCCTAAGACTCATGTGTATATACTTTTTCTTCGACCAAGACTATGTTTTCATGTTGGTGCATATCTTTTCATGTTTGGTCCAGCGAGTCCCTAGTCGACAAACCACTAACAGGTTGCACCTCGACCCTAAGACTCATGACTCACCACCAGATCTGCGTCACAAACTGAATTGAGCAGTCCGCCTCACAACAGCATCTGAGCTTGGGGCGTCTTGACGTGCTATCGAGAAGCCTCCTCGCAGCAGCAGTACAACCAAGAAACACCTGCACCTACAGTAACAAAGAAAGATGGAGTTACCCATAACGCACAATACGCCGTAACTTTTTTCAAATCAGTGACAGTATTTGGTGCTCTTCCAATATGTGCTCTACCTTAAAATTTACATTCCAATACGTGATCTACCTTAGATTATTCGGATTAGCAGCAGGTACGTTAGTTAGCCTTATACTTATAAGGCTAACTAACGAAAATATCACGACTTAACCTAACCAATCGTCAAGGGCGTATAGTTGACCTAACGATTGGTTAGGTTAAGTCATGATATTTTCGTTAGTTAGCCTTATAAGGCTAGTTTCACGGTAGAGCACGTATTGGAATATGGTAGATCACAGTTTCGCGGTAGAGCACATATTGGAAGAGCACCCAGTATTTAAACGTAGCAGTGGGGCAATTAATTGTGATCGAGACAAATTATAAATGTACAGACCACCAAACGAAATATTATTTATTTGTCGATGAGATGTCGAAAGTCTTTATGTTGGTTGAGAAGTGGGGGGGGGGAGGAAAATCATAAAATACCAGCTACGCGCGTGCAACAAGAGTGACGATCACAACCCTTAACACGGTAGCTGTGTTCAGGAACACACCTACCGTGTTATGTGTGGAGTAACTGAACCAATAAAAAATAATCTAATAAATGCTACTATCTAATAATCCAATAAATGCCATGCTAATAAATATTGCTTGTATATATATATATATATATATATATATATATATATATATATATATATATGCATATAACTAATATAAAATAATCTTATGACATGTTAATAAATATTGTTTGCAGATGTCGTTCTATTTACTTCTCACTCATTTTTAAATTATGTCTATCTATGCGTTTTATATAAGGTTGCTGGCCAACAAGGTTGTTTTGTGAGCGCTGTCGCCCAAAGATGAGAAATAACATAAGGAAAAAATAAAAAAAATAAAATTATATATATCTATATTAATGATGATTAAAACATTTTAACGAGAGATAATTTATTACATCATATTTCAATGATTTAGTTTGTGTATTAAACCTGTTATCAGGGTATGGAGTATATTTACACAGCTGTGACCAGAGAGATAAAACGAAGAAGGCCCGAGTGGGTTATGATCCGTCCACAAAATGCATACTGTACTGTGTATCCCTTCTTATTAATATCAATGTTATACCTAAGAGAGATTTGTATGGTGGCCTCTAAAGTTCATAATATGACGGCAGACATATATACACCATGGTTAACTTTGGCTTTGCTTCTACCAGAATTGTTCATTCTGACGAAGGTCAAGCTTCTCACTCCAGCTTAGACCTAGAGTTTAACGTGGAATCCGAACTACGCCCCACCAGCAGACCAGCGTCTTAACCACTAGGCTATCCAGTGTACCCATTTATCTACCAACCAATTTTTTTATTGTGTGGAAAGATGGACAGCTTGGTTTTGCTGCGCGCCGCCTGCCGTCACCTGGTTTCGAACCCGGGGCCGATGGATTCGTAGTTAGCGACGCTAACCACTACACCACCGAGGGTGTGTATATATATACAGGCCCGGATTTAGCTATAGGCGAACTAGGCGATCGCCTAGGGCCTCGCGCCAAAGGGGGCCTCGCTCAAGCCGTTTTGCGCGTTCTGTTCAAGTGATATTAATGATTTAGAACTCTATGAAGAACTTAAAGTAATTTGCAGGTTTATACCTGAGAAAACAGATCTCGGAAATGCCCTTGTTTATATAGTGCAAAAACACCTAAGTGAGATTTATCCTAATGTTTATGTTGCACTTCGAATAGTATTAACCATCCCAGTTACTGTTGCTTCGGCTGAAAGAAGTTTCTCGCGTCTCAAACTTATTAAAACATATTTGCGTTCCACCATGTCTCAAGCGAGATTGCAATCATTAGCTATGTTATCACTAGAAAACGATATAACAAATTCATTAGATTATTCTCAATTAATTGAAGAGTTTAGCTCGAAGAAAAGTAGAAAAGCATTGCTGTAATATTCAAGGAGCATCTGAACCAAATATTAAAGCATTAATATTTAGCCTGATAAGTCGATCGCTCACTATTATACAAAATGAAATGTCAACATCTCTTATACATCACATATGAAAAACGTTTGTATACTATGGAAAGTCATTACCTATAATATTATATAAATCTTAGAAATCATTGTCTTATATTTTCGATACAAATCTTGATTCCTATTATAATTTATACTTATTTGTATGGTTTATTTATATTTCTTATACAATTTCCATGCGTGATTATTTTGGTTTGGTTTAATTTTTAAGTGCTGGCATAGTTCTCTCTATGCGGGATTCTAATATTGCTGGTATAGTACCGATAATTAAGTCCATATTTTCATATATATAGGCCTAGGGCCTCGCAATTTCTAGATCTGCCTAGGGCCTCGCAACTTCTAGATCCGGCCCTGTATATATATATGGGATTCCCGAGCACAACGCCTTAATTGCATCTCGATTTCTCTCCTCTGAAGAACTTCAGTGACACCTTAGATCTCATCATGTAAACAACGTTGTAACAAGCCCCTTTGACCTTGTGTCATTCACCTAACTTTATATAAAGACTTTCATTACCTCGCGCGTATTACAGCATTGAAGTCACTAATTACGTGTACATTTATACATTCCATTTCAACTGAACTTGTATTCAAACAACTACAACTTCTATTTTGTCTCATTTATATATAATTTATTTGGTTTAATAAAGGAAGAAAACACTCTATTAATCTCCTAACTAATAACATTTGATCTGAAAAGATCATGATGACCCCAGCCTCAAGCAATCATAACCATTAATCATTATCATTAACAACTTAACCTAAACATTAACCTAATCATTAACATTATAATTAACATTATTATAGTGTCAACGAGACCATATATATATATCAGGAGAATAGTGTGTGAGTAGGTTAGGTTCGGTTTCTTTCGTTTGTATTCAGAGTTAGGTTATATTAGACAAGATTAGGTTGGGTTAGGTTAGATTACTTTATATTCATTTTTATATTTTTGGGGGTCGGTAACCTTACCCCCTTATATTATCGCCTTTCCCACTTATCATCCCCCACCCCCTTCTGAGAGATTAAAATTCTGCTTCCTTCCCTCTCGGCCAAACACTAATTAATATAAAAATGTTTATAACTTTTATACGCATGCTAGATATTTTTCTGTTTTTATAACATTTAGTAATTATTATAGGAGTATATATATATATATATATATATATATATATATATATATATATACAGGGCCGGATCTAGAAGTTGCGAGGCCCTAGGCAGATCTAGAAATTGCGAGGCCCTAGGCCTATATATATGAAAATATGGACTTAATTATCGGTACTATACCAGCAATATTAGAATCCCGCATAGACAGAACTATGCCAGCACTTAAAAATTAAACCAAACCAAAATAATCACGCATGGAAATTGTATAAGAAATATAAATAAACCATACAAATAAGTATAAATTATAATAGGAATCAAGATTTATATCGAAAATATAAGACAATGATTTCTAAGATTTATATAATATTATAGGTAATGACTTTCCATAGTATACAAACGTTTTTCATATGTGATGTATAAGAGATGTTGACATTTCATTTTTTATAATAGTGAGCGATCGACTTATCAGGCTAAATATTAATGCTTTAATATTTGGTTCAGATGCTCCTTGAATATTACAGCAATGCTTTTCTACTTTTCTTCGAGCTAAACTCTTCAATTAATTGAGAATAATCTAATGAATTTGTTATATCGTTTTCTATTGATAACATAGCTAATGAGTGCAACTCGCTTGAGACATGGTGGAACGCAAATATGTTTTAATAAGTTTGAGACGCGAGAAACTTCTTTCAGCCGAAGCAACAGTAACTGGGATGGTTAATAATATTCGCAGTGCAACATAAACATTAGGATAAATCTCACTTAGTTGTTTTTGCATTATATAAACAAGGGCATTTCCGAGATCTGTTTTCTCAGGTATAAACCTGCAAAGTACTTTAAGTTCTTCATAGAGTTCTAAATCATTAATATCACTTGAACAGAACGCGCAAAACGGCTTGAGCGAGGCCCCCTTTGGCGCGAGGCCTTAGGGCCTAGGCGATCGCCTAGTTCGCCTATAGCTAAATCCGGGCCTGTATATATATATATATATATATATATTTCTTTGGTATGAAATATACATAGAAGATGCTGAAAAAAGTTATTAGGCGTATGCTGTAGCCTGTAGGCCTAAGCTTAATTAGAGGAAAATCTCTTTTATATATTTAAATCATAGTTTGTTTGCTTTTACAACATATAAACAGTAATTTACTGAAACTATATTTATTTTATATAAACGGCTTTTCCGTTGGATAATCTAAAGAAGAAAAACGCAACGAAAACAAGCTGTTTTTATGCAACTATATATATATATACACGTACTTTTCCTATATAAAAGTAAAAAGCCTAAATGTTTGAAGTGGATTCCGTTATTGAGTTATTGATTCTGGTTGTTAAAAAAAACCTAAAAAAAACCTGGAAAAGTTGAAAAGAAAGAGGAAAATATTGATAGACTATACAGTGAATTACAGGTGGTTTTATTAATATGAACTTGTAAAGATATATATATATATATGTGTGTGTGTGTGTGTGTGTGTGTGTGTGTGTGTGTGTGTTCATGCGTTTCGTGTTATGTGATTCTTTCGATTAAATACTGTAATAACGTGTTTTGAGTGTTATTGCGTAAAATATGTACATAAGTTTGTTGGTGAACGTAATGATTCTATGCGCATACTTTCTGTGGGGTAGTGAATAAGCGCTTGGTGTTATTTATTTAATGTAAACAGGTGACTTAGTGCATGTAATTGGTGATATTTGCAAAGTTGTAAGAGTAAGAAGTGGGTACCACCCCCTAGGCACTCTTTTATCCCTTTCCCTTCCAACTCTACCCCAGAACTGACGGCGAGTGATTTTATTTTCCGTTCACTCATTTTACGATGATGATGTTTGAAGAAAGGCGGGAATTCCGTAGACTTGTAGAAACCTCTTCGCTGTGTTTTGTATTTGACACTGTAAATCATCCGAACTTTGACCTGTGCCGTGAATTTTATGACCAAGGAGTGAAATAGGCGAAAATACAGTTAAACTACTTGTCCAATGCTAGACTTTCAGTTCGCAGAGCAAGCACAAAAGGCGAGAATACATTAAAATACATTATTAATAAAGCGTCGACACTACGGGAACATGAGAGTGATTGTCATGTTACTTTCTACGTGACTGATTTTCATAGAATATATTTTGCTTCTTTCTACAGCATGTGATTTTTCATGCAATGCTGTCATTATAATATTTCATTAATGTTGTGGTTTGATGTTATATTTTGGGTTAGTTTTATGTCATCAATTTGGTTGTTGTTGTTGTTGTTGTTGTAGTTGTATGTGAATACAAGATCCAGGCAGTTACTTTTTCTGGTGTTATTTGCAGTGGTGGGCACCGTTAACCAAAAAGTTAACTTCGTTAACCGCTAATCCGTTAACCAAAAAGTTAACTTCGTTAACCGTTAATCCGTTAATTCTTAAACATGTAACGGAAGTTACCGATAAACCGTTAACGTTAACTTTTATTATAAAAAAAATGAAAAACACTATATATATAATTTAATTTTCCCTCTTCTCGTTCTCCATTTTGTCCATGAGATGCATGTTGCCCTTCATGAAAATTAGCATATCAAAGTTTTCATCAGACAGGGATGATCTCTTAGCCCTCAGGATGTCCTTGCCCATAGAGAACAAACGCTCCACTGCAGCACTGGAGGGGATGGCTGTGTTGAACTTGATGAACAAGTCCACCAACACTTGCTCACCCAAGAAGGCAGCATCTGTCAGCAAGTCCTTGGAGTTGGTCTCCAGCCAGGTCTTGACCAAGTTCTGGGCCTTGCCCTTGAGTGACCTGTGGCTTCTGCTGCTCTCTGCTGCCCCTTGATTGGCACAGTCTTGGGCAGGCACAGCTTGCAGTTGAAAATCAATTTGTCTCCTTCCCTTGACTTGAACAAGAAGTAGTCGTCCAGGTGGGGCCAGGGGTTCTGAGCTTGTTCTTGTTGAGATGCCATCATGATTTATAAAATTCAAAATCACACAAGTGTCTGTATTGAAAATCAGAAAATAATCAGAGCTGGACAGCGCAATCAAAAATTAAGTTGCGCAAGCGCAATCCACTGTTCACTATCATGCGCAATCTGACTATTTAGCTTGCGCAATGTTGCAAAGCGCAAGCGCAATCTTGTGTAAACACATGAGTTCAAGTTCAAATATTTCCACATAAATTAAAATAGTCATCCATAAAATTGAAAGAAAACCAAAAGAAAACGATGTAGACTTATGCCCCTTTTGTCCTGTTGGTACTTAGAAGTTGACTCAATAAATCCTTTATTATTTCACACTTAAAAATAATAAACAAGAACAACAATTGTTTGAAGCATTCTTGAACATTTCAAGAACAAGATAAAAAATAAAATAACCCTTACCTTTGTTATTTGGAACAGATATAGCACAGAATATTCGGGAAGTAATTGCACTGAAATTTCTTCGGTCTTCACAGCAGAGATACTAAAGAGTAAACAGCCTCTGGCGTCACACACTCACATTTACTTCTCAACGCCATCTATTATCTCATAAAGAAACTAATTCACATTGGGACTTGAAAGTACCGGCAGGATCAACCGGGTAGAAAAATAATTATGGAGATTTTAAAGATGTGGTACCTAGAAGTACCGCCAGGACATAAAGGGTTAAGTGAAAACGCTCCCATTGTAAGATATCAATTGACTTAATTTATGTCATCAAAGTGACATGACAATTGAAATCTTACCTGATCAGTTTTATGGTTCTTGAAATGTATCAAGGAGACTACTAATAAGGTACTCACAGACATATTATAAATATACATGACTTACTTGACAACGATTATTTTTAAATATTCACTAGCACAAACATGTTGCGCAAGAGACAGACTGCAAATGAAACGAATGTAGTTATTTGTTGTAATTGTTACATATATATTATTGAAAGTGCCTTAAAATGCTCGTGATATTTCTTGAAAGAAGTTGAAACATTCAACTCAAATGGCAAATCTTTCCGCCTGATTTTACAGTCGACCATGTTTTGCTTAAACCAATGCCATAAATAACTACCATATTTGGTAAGACACAAATTGTGGCGACGGAAACAAATATATCGCCTGATTTTGCACTGCGGAAATGGAAATTCGTTCATCACTATTAACAGTGGCGGATTAATTGCGCACCTGCTCAGCACTGAAAATAATAGAAACTTTTAAACGTTTATTTATGAATTTTTTTGGTTAACGGACTTGAGTTAACGGAAGTTAAATGTAACGGAAGTTAATTAGTCCGATAATGATTTTCAAAGTTAACTTAAAAGTTAAATCGTTAACGAAAAAGTTAACTTCGTTAATTAACGATTAACGGATTAACGGTTTGTGCCCAGCTTTGGTTATTTGTTATTTCATGTGTTAACGTAAACTGATGTGTTAGGGAGAGCAGTATTTCTGCTTGCTGCTTGTCTTCTCCTGTTGTCTGATTTATATATATATATATATATATATATATATATATATATATATATATATATATATATATATATATATATTTCTTCCTATCTTTTTTCATTATACAAATAGGAAACTATTTTCCCCAATCCCCAGTATTATACTTTGCTAAAATTTTAAAGTTTTTAACAAGTTTCTGATCTTACTAATGATATCAGAGATAAATGCAAAAAACTTCACTTTTTTCTACGTGAAGGTCAAAATATGAAAATAAAAACCCACTCTAATAGACAGAGTTTATTTCCACAACAGTTTCGATGCCCACTGTATCCACCCGAGGAGGATGCCAGTGGGCATCGAAACTGTTTTGGAAATAATCTCTGTCTATTAAAGTGGGTTTTTATTTTCATAGATATCAGAGATTTTTTTCAGTTGGAATGTTAATAATATATGATTTATTAGCATCTCTCTCTTTTATTTTTATTTTTTGCTGCTACAGTAAGAGTCCTACGTAACTGTTTAATTTGTTTACTATTATTTCTGCCATATGATTTTCGTGTATCTATGTATATAGCACAATATCTTCTTTGTCTTTCTGTATGTTGTAGCGACAATATGTACAGTATTTTTCAGGTTTCACATCTTTCTTGAGTCTTTAAGATGTGTTTCAGTGAGGCGTGTCAAGTCTTGTTTCTTCTACTATAAAGCCTTTAAGCTACAACACTTTATTTAAAGAATGGTTTGGCTTTATATACTTTCTAGGATTATCGTTATGATGTTTTCACTTTCAATTTGCTCATTACGTATTTCAGATCCATCGTCCTTCAGTATCGTATGTTTCGTTGCCCTGTGTTCATCCGAGATACTTATTTTATCGTTTACCTGTATTGGTAGATATGCTTCCGACCTCTTACGTAATTTCTCCTTGCATGAAACCTGTTCGACCCAGGAATTCTCATCACTAGTGGTTCTCGTTTTGTGTTGGATGATGTTTAGTAGTCATATAGTGTCGACGATATCGAATTAAATTTATTTCTTGATTATTTGGTGCAATTGTATGAATATTTGTCCCTACTGTTCAATGAAGGATGTGGTAAAGCAATTTTTTCCTCTTTTGCAGCTTCCATATCTTGTATATGTTCTACAGATAGTTAAATGGTAGAATTCGTAATTGACTCAAAATTTAGTGTCCATATTTATCATAGAAATTAGATAGAGTTGGATGAAAGTAAATACACTGTCCATCTCTATACTTACAATTACCTTTTGCATATCTGCAAATGGTTTCCTCCGTATTCCATGTTGGGGCTTTGTCCTTGGTAACGGTTTCATTTCATTATTATACATATTATTTGGTTCTTTGCTGTGTACACTATTGTCTTGCGTGTTTTCTTTGCTTGTTGTTTTTATTTTTGTTTCTTTCTTTTGCTTCTTTCTCCGTAAACCTGGTCTGTTCGTCATTTTCTCTTTTTTATGTCCGTTATTTAAGTTTTCACCTCTGCATTATATACTGTACTTACAATAAGCAGGTTTACAGCTATTGTACATTCCTTGTAGAAGAATGTCATTCTTTTAATATGTTTTGTTGTTATCATTCCATGTCATGCCAAAATCCCGTAGACGTTGGCAGAAATCACATCCTAGAGCTCTGTCTGATCCGTCACGCCGCGCGGAGAGGGGTATAGAGGGGGACAGAGTGACGCAGGTGTTCTCTGACTGGTGAAATTGATGAAGCCATTTAGGGATAACTGCATGAGATTCGAGGAGACATTGCCTTCCTTTTGTTTCAGACCTAGATTGGGCAAAGGAAACGATTTCAGATGCGCATCGGTAGTGTAGTGGTTAACGTCGCTGACTACGATCCATCGGGGCGCAGCAAAACCCAGCTGTTCATTTTTCCACACAATGAAAAACAAAATTGGTTGGTAGATAAATGGGTACTCTAGGTATCCTAGTGGTTAAGACACTGGGCTGCTGGTGGAGCGTGGTTCGGATTCCACGTTAAACTGTATGTCTAATGTGGAGTGATAAGCTTGACCTTGTCAGAATGAACAATTCGGGAGGAAGCAAAACCAAGGTTAATCAAGTTGTTTGATCACTAGAAACAACTTAATTTTTGTATCAAATGCTGCAATTTCACGACTCAACTCTACACGCCAGAGAGTTACATAAACACTGAAACTTTTTAATATTTTTTTTAATTATGGGGGTTTCGTTTTATTTCAACTTTTATCAAGACTATGGGCATGACACATATTTCTGCTTTCACAGAATAGTACAGAACACACACACACAAACATTATATATATATATATATATATGTAATTAAAATAGATCTGACTGAAGATATGAGTTGTACACTCTAGTTACTGTCACGCGCAACTCCCGCATAACATATCTATATTTTTTTGTTAGTAACTATCGTAACTCACATGCAGCTTTACCTAACGTAACTCTGCCACGTAACGTCGTTGTAATATTTTTGTCAGTAACTTTTATGTAACTTTTGCATTGTAACTTTCTTAAAACAAACAATATTTTCAAAGGAAAACAAACACACAAAGCGGTAAAAACTAATTTAATAATCACACATGGCACAAACAATACAAGTTAAATGAAAAGCAAAAATTACAATTCAGAACTTTTCTCATGAAAAAGAAAATATATTGAATGAAGAAACCTTAAAAAATATCGTAGAAAAACTTACATTACTAAATTTGGATCACCTGAAGATCAGGGCCCCCAGCCTCAATTACCAAATGATATTTTCGTTAAAACTAACGAAAATATCACGACTTAACCTAACCAATCGTGAAGGGCGTACAGTTGACTTAACCTGGCATTCAGTTTAATTTATTATATTTGGTACTGTAAAGCAAAAAAAAAGAATATATGGGGGCCCTGATCTTCAGGTGATCCCTAAATTTAAGAATAACACCACGCATTTCCAAATTTAAGTTAAACTCTGAACGCGTTTTGGTATACTGTATATTAATTCAGATTGAAATTTGTATGTAACTGAACTTAAATGTGTATTTACCACTTTATACTTAATCTGACTCTAATAAACTATTTTATATGACAGTGTCGGCCACAATCAACTACTTTAAATTAATATTTAAAGCATAATCATCCATGCACCTCTTCATGCAAACTCTGAATTGATCGAAACAAGCCAAACGCTCATGCGCAGAGAAAAAAAGCTCTAAAAGTCCATTCGAAGACATGTTTATTCAAAGTAAAGACATAAGACAAAGAGTAAAGACATTTTTCGCTAATGAAAAAGTTATACCATGTAATGAATACTAAAAAAAACATTTCATGCACTCCTTTTAGCGCCATCATTATTTTTGTCTTACGCCAGGCACCTAAACAGTAACACTAGTTTGTACAATAATTACATTTCATTGCAAAACATAAGCATGAAAACGTGTTTACAGTTACTTTATTTTAATTAGAATCTACTTTGGATCATATGTAGAATTCGGACCCCTACCAAGGTTGGGGTCCGAATTCTACATTAGCGGAAGGTTGGGGTCTGTATTCTCCATTTGGCTTGTTTAAGCTACTCTTTAACTATTTGAGTTTCTAAGGCTAACTAACGAAAATATCATGACCTAACCTAACCAATCGTCAAGGGCGTACAGTTAACCTAACGATTGGTTAGGTTAGGTTGTGATATTTTCGTTAGTTAGCCTTATAAAGCTAACTAAAGAAGGCTGGGGTCCGAATTCTACATTTGATATAAGATTTTACAATTGTGTGATTTTAATGGTTTTTATTTGTGATAATAATAATAAAATTTTCTATGAACCTTTAAATTGTTTGTTGATGTCCTTATACGATTCGTTTGGGGTCTGGCTTCTATAATCTATACATTAGCGGAAAGTTGGGGTCTGGATTCTACATTAGGGGAAAGTTGGGGTCTGGATTCTACATTAGGGGAAAGTTGGGGTCTGTATTCTCCATTAGGGTTACCTGGGGTCCGAATTCTACATACGATCCTCTACTTTTATAATATGCCATGTACTATGCGTGTTATACAAGATAATTAAGTTGGGATTTATAAGTTATATTTATACCATAGAATCCATATAATTTTCATTGTCAAAAACGTCCTAAACAAAGTTACGTTTTAAGAGGAAAACAACAACAAAAGTTACGGAATTGTTACGGAACGAAATATTGGATAAGGGTTTTACTTCTTTAACAACAAAAAGTTACGAAACGAAATAAAGGAAAAAGAGCTTTACTTTTGTTGAAGCTGGAAAAGTTACGCTTATGTCACACATTGAATTCAATGTTACAAAAATGTTACGTTAAAATGTGTAACTGACGTGGAACTTATACATAAAAATTTTTAGGAGTGTATGTCGAAAGTGTTGTTCTCTACTAATAAAAATTATATTATTTTAAAGAAATTATTCCCCTGTAATTAATTTTCTTCATGAATTTTTTACATGACTGTAAATTTAACATTCCATATATATATATATATATATATATATACATACGCGTACCGGTATATATATGTACATATAAATAAAACGTTTTTAAGTGTATGTGTACTTGTGACATACACATCTCCGTTCCATGGAATGAAATATCCAAATAAGAAATATGACAACGCTTTTAACAGGAGGCCGAAATTTTATTGGGAAAATTTCATTAAAGAGTGGACGAAATTTTTACAGTAAAATGAATTTTCACCATCGGTTCGCCTTTTATATTAACCCAAATGATGAATAATTAATGGTGAAACTAGATTAGGAGTTATAGTAGCTCTCTCTCTATATATATATATATATATATATATATATATATATATGTGTGTGTGTGTGTGTGTGTGTGTGTGTTGTGCATATTAGGGCGGCTCGTTTTTACACTTTCTTCGATATTTGATTGGGGGTAGTGCGGAAAAGTTGCGATTTGGAGAGAAAATAAAGTGTGTAAAATTTTTTTGATCTACGTCAATACCTTCCGGTGGCGGCGAGTCCTTAAAAATCGAAAAATAGGCCTAAAAACACAAAAAAATTATATAATTTTATATAATTTTTATATAATGTTCATTGTTCAATGACTGCTATTAATTTATTCAAGCCTATAATAGTGTTCTCAGGGTTGTTTGCACAGAAATATACCGGAATTAACATTTGTAACATCTTGTTAAAACTTGCTTTAAATCATATTTTGGATATTTTAACGGCTAAGACGCCACCGGAAGTTATTAACAGATTGTGCTGAAATTTTTATTGTTTATTTTGTAAGTCTTTAAAATCATTTTCCAATCTACCCCGTTAGGCCTATTTTTCGATTTTTAAGGACTCGCCGCCACCGAAGGTATTGACGTAGATCAAAAAAATTTTACACACTTTATTTTCTCTCCAAATCGCAACTTTTCCGCACTACCCCCAATCAAATATCGAAAAAAGTGTAAAAACGAGCCGCCCTAGTGATATATTATATATATATATATATATATATATATATATATAACTATTATAAATCCTAATCTAGTTTCACCATATATATATATATTCAAATCTAATTTCAGCAGTAATTATATTTATACATACATATCCGAGTATATACCTTTTCAAGGTGTTTGACGAGTGTGGTTATGGAATTATGGAATATAAATGGAATATATGTGAATAGTAGGAAAAGTTGAAAAATGGAAATACAACTTCTTACAGACCAGGGATTATAATCATCAGAATGGGATGTAGATACAGTAGCTCATTCTCACGAAGAACAGTATTAGTGCCATTGATATTCATAATCATGCTAACTGATATAGATAGTGATAGTGAAAATAATAGTGCAGTAACATGTTTTGCTGATGACACCAAAATTAGCAGGAAAATAAAAAAACCCAAGTTATATAAAATCTCTACTAACGGACACGAAGAGAATATACAGATGGTCAGAAGACAACAATATGAAATTTAACAGCGAGAAATTTAAACTCTTAAGATACGGCAAAAGTGAGGAACTAAGATTCTTGCACTATTCGTTCCCAAATGGACAAGAAATTTCTAGAAAAAAGCAAAAGATTTAGGAGTTATAATGATCGACGACGCGAAGTTTGAAACACAAAATAAGACGCCAATAAACACGAGCAAAAAGAATAACGGGGCAGATATTGAAAACTTTAAAAGAAGGGATAGGAATATAATAATTCCTTTGCTGGAATCACTGATGATACCCAAATTAGGGTGTTGCTTAATCTTAACGTCCCTATATATAAATAAGACATTAATCAGAAAGGATGCTGAGACATTTCACAGAAATTTTATTTGGCCGAAAATATAACTCGTATTTACCTTAAATTTACCTTAAAGCGCTTCTGCCTCAAGGGGTGCGCTGCTCCCACGAAGTCCACTCAGCGCCTCCTGAGGCGGGGCCACGACGGGGTCGCCACCCTTCTTTTCTCTTGCTCCTGCCATACGATTTGGTCCCCTATTGAATTTGTGGGGGCTGGTCTGGCAGAGGAATACCCTGACACTGTGGGTTGGTCGGGTTGTTGGCTAAAAACATGTCCAAGTGTTTTTTAAAAGTATCTAATGGGACTGCACTTATATCTCTAAGGTACTGAGGCAAGGAGTTAAACAGGCGAGAACCTGCCTAGAGATACTATTATATTGAAGGGTTTGAATCCTTCTGAGACTGTTTGGTGGGAGGTGATATTTTTTACACATTCTGCCAGTTCTTGTTAAGGTGGGCACAATTGGTTCAGTATTGGGGGCAACTAAAAGCCCTTCTAGAATTTTCCAGGTGTAGATTAGGATGTATCTCTCAAACCTTCTCTCTATGGAATAAAGGTTGAGGCCTCTAAGCCTATCCCAGTAGTTTAATTTGTTTTTACTCACCTGTTGCCCATCAGGTTGTTTAATATACGAGGTAAAGGTTCTTGTAGGCCCTCAATTTTTTGCAATTCATTCTGTTTGTGGGCAACTTGTCTGAGCTAGCTAGTGCATTTAGCCTGCAGTCGAGTCTTTCTTAAACCGAACTTAGGTTCTGGGTAATTAAGATCCTTCTACTGTAGGTCTACCATGGGAGAATGCTTTATGAAGATTTATAGGTTTTCAACTTTAAAACGAGTCGGTTGGTGCGAAACCAAAATAGTTAGTTGAACATGAGGTTAAGATGTGTTAATTACTAAATCCCTGACCTGGTAATTATTCTCGTACTAACATAGCATCTCTGAAACGGATTGGTAGGCTTCGTTGGATTTTTGTCTATCAAAATAGGCATGGCTTTGGAAGACTTTGGAACACTAATTCTCAGTCCTACCTCTAACTTGGTGCATAGAAAATAAAAACTTCTCGCAACCTTCTATACATAGAAATATTATCTTCTGCTGTCACAAATCACTCCAAAAAATAAAACTTTGAGGACCATTTCTTCTATCTGAAGAAGTTATGAAGTACTAAAAGAAGTTATTATATCATTTGACAAGACGCTTTGAGACCCAAAAGAAGGAAAACCTTCCCGAGAATGCACCCTCAAAAAGAAGTTATAAGTTCTAAATTTAAAAGGATTTATTTTGAGTGTTGTCTCAACTTTTGTAGAAATAAAGTTGAACCTTCTACGTAAACTCGGATGTATACGCTTCAGAACCTCATTATTACATGTATGTAATCGAATGACAAAAGATTTCTGCAGCTTCTAACGAAATATTCCACTCTCCGCTTCTTGTGGCATCATAATTTTCGTATTTTCGTGCAAATAAACAAATGAAGCCTTATTCTGGATGTTTTTTCTGTTGTGTTACGTACCCCTTGTTGGCTTCTCGCGTACCCCATTTTCATTTTGAGAACCACTGCTCTACGGCCTAGGCCTAACATTAATTAACATAAAATTTGTTGTGTTTTTTATTAGCTGTGTACATATATTTATATCTTAATATATTTTAATAACTGAAATATAAAAAGCTGAAAATGGTTATTATGCTTGTACTGTATAACCTGTAGGTCAAAGTTTAATTAAAAGAAAACCTATATGTTATATTTCGACTAACATACACAATATTCCTTTGTTTATACAACATATAACAAATAACACAGGCCTGCGATCTTTTTGTTGTCCGCAATATTTTATCACTTATATAGTAATTTTTGCACGCTGATTCCGAAAATAATATTAATTTTTCGCCATCACGTACAGATTTTTCACAAAATGTCATTTCATATTACGTATGTAAGTAATTTTCATTAAAATTGACTCAATTAAATTTTTAACTGATTAAAAACTACTGCCAATAAATGCTTCCAGGTCAAAAGTGACGTCATAGCGTTTTCTAGAACATTCGAGAAACGCACCGCTAGTATATAAGTTATTGACAAGCCACGAGATGAGTCAGTCTGTCTAGTGCGTGCGAGGTTATAGTTCTTTATTATTCAAAGGTGCGCGGTGACTATATTTCTCTCTTGAAATTTGTTTATTTGTCGCTATGACAACCACAGGGTGTGTAAATAGCCCAAATATTTTATGTTATATTTGTGGAAAATTTAATGTGAAAAAACAAAGGCGAGGTATTACAGACTTCGTCAAGAAAGCATACTATGCGTACTTCGGAATGGAACTTGGGGATCAAGACAAATCATGGGCTCCACTTAAAGTTTGCAATGTTTATGTTGAACAACTTAGACTGTGGAGTAAAGGTAAAAAGAATTCTTTACCTTCTGGGATTCCAATGGTCTGACGTGAGCCTAGAAATCACAGCAATGACTGCTATTTTTGTTCATGTAACGTGCAAGGCTACAATACTAAAAATAAAATGGAACTTTCTTATCCAAACTTTCAGTCTGTTATAAGACCTGTTGCTCATGGACCTGGTATACGTATGCCTGTACTTACTAAACCAAATACTCTTGATATAACTTCATCTGATTCGGTGTCTGATGATGATGGAAACGATGATATTGATTGTTTTCAAACCGAAACATCTGGTGAACCCCAGTTGTTTACAGAAAGTAAACTTAATGATTTGGTAAGAGATTTGTGTCTCCCGAAGGATTCTTCAGAGATTTTGGGATCTAGACTTCGTGCAAAGAACTTGCTTTCTCCCTGGACGTCATTTTACTGGTACAGAAATCTAGAAAAAGAATTTATCAAATATTTTTCTCAAGAAAATTCAATGGTATATTGCAACAATGTTTCGGCACTAATACTTAAGCTAGGCGCCGCAGTCTATGTCCCAAATGAGTGGAGACTTTTCATTGATTCCTCCAAAAGAAGTCTAAAAGGCGTCCTCCTTCACAACGGTAACTTGTATGCATCCGTTCCTGTGGCTCATTCGGTTCACTGAAGGAAACGTACAAAATCTTGAGCTTCTTCTAGCTAAGGTTAAATAGAAAGAACACGGTTGGCTACTTTGTGGAGACTTAAAAGTGATTTGTATATTGTTAGGTCAACAACCAGGTTATACGAAGTTTCCATGGTTTTTGTGTAAATGGAATAGCCGAGCAAGTACTCAGCACTGGAAAAAAAGGAATGGCCAGGCAGAGTCAACCTGACACCTGGTTCTAAAAACATTAAACGTGAAAGTTTGGTTGACACGAAGAAAGTCCTTTTACCTCCGCTTCACATAAAATTGGGCTTGATGAAGCAATTTGTTAAGGCCTTGGACGAAGATGGAGATTGTTTTAAGTATCTGTGTGGTAAATTCCCAACTCTTTCGGAAGCAAAATTGAAAGAAGGAATTTTTGTTGGTCCCCCAGATTAGAAAACTGACTTTGGATGAACACTTTGAAAGAACAATGAACAACCTTGAAAAAGAAGCGTGGGTTGCTTTTAAGGATGTTATCAGCAAATTTTTGAGGAACAACAAGAACCCAAATTACCAAAACATTGTGAACAACATGCTAAATAAGTTCAAAGAGTTGGGTTGTAATATGAGTTTTAAAATTACATTTCTTACATTCACACTTGGATTACTTCCCTGAGAATCTCGGAGGACTCAGCGAAGAACAAGGAGAACGGTTTCACCAAGACATCAAAGAAAGAGAAGAGATATCAGGGAAGGTGGGACATCAGCATGATGGCTGATTGCTGCTGGATGTTGAAACGGGATACTCCAGAATTATTACATAAAAGAAAAGGAACAGCGCGTACATTCGAGACTAAAAGGCAGAGATCTCGCAAGAAAACTCAAGACAAATAAAGATGAATATGTAATTGACGGTAATAGTCTTCTTTCTTTTTAAAGTTGTTTGCATTTGTAATTAGTATAGCAAAGCGAAAGAGGTACCTAATGTAAATTGAAATAAATAATATTTATTTATGTTTTTGTTTTTTCCCTTCCAGTTCGCAGAAAATCCTTACGTGATAGAAAAAAATGGACACCTTATTCGAAGTCAGCGTAGGTGAATTATATAAAATCAGTTATTAGTAAGAAAACAACTCTCACAAAGTTCTCATTCGCAGCCTGTGTAATTTATTGAAAATATATACTTTTTTTTATGTAAATGGATATATTTTATTACATAGAGAGCAAAAAATGTTTGTTTTTATAAAAACAGGGGAAATTCCCCCCCATTGTTTTTTACAACAATTATAATATATATATATTATATATTATATATATATATATATATAATATATATATATATATACACAGGGTGGGCCGTAAGTTTCCATACATAGGAAAAATAAACATTTTTTTATGGACAACCATTTTTATTTATATAATATGCTCTACATGGTTGCCATTGTTTTGAAAACACATTCAATACGTGTTCCCCACTGTTGATGAACACGCATTAGCACAGTTGACGTTATGCTTGTAATGGCGTTGGTGATACGTTCCTTTAGATGATTTATGTCTCGTATCTTTTCCTGATACACCATGGCCTTCAAGTGCCCCCAAAGATAGAAATCAAGGGGGGTGAGATCTGGGGATCTGGGAGGCCACTCCACAGGACCACGCCGACCAATCCAAGCATCCGGAAACTGCTGCTGATCCAAATACCGACGCACGTGAAGACCATAATGAGGTGGAGCTCCATCTTGCTGGAAGTAAACTGGGAAGTTACCTTCCTCGTTTAGCAGGGATGGGAAAATCTCTTCTTGCAACATGTTAAGATACCTTTCGGCATTAATTTCCACTGACAAAAAAAATTGGTCCAATAATTCTGTCACCCCATATCCCGGCCCACACCATCACTTTACCGGCACCTTGCATCTTCGTCGGACTCAGCCAGTTAGGGTTAGCATTACTCCAATAACGTATGTTTTGCCGATTAACCTCTCCATTGACGTAAAAATTTGCTTCATCAGTAAACAAGATCTTACAAACGCATATTCTTAGGGTATCTGAAACATAAAAACAAACGTTTAAATTTTCCTATGTATGGAAACTTACGGCCCACCCTGTATATATATATATATATATATATACACACATCAAAGCTATTGACTTCTCCTTAGGGAAACGGAGCTTACAGATGAACAGAAGGACCAACACAACGGCAAACATTTTCATTTATTTTTTGTACTTCAGACGTTTCGACAAATCTTTTGTCATCATCAGTGAATTAAGTCTTAAAACCTTAAAACAAAAATAAAAAGTGAAAATTACATCAATACAATATTAAAACCATTAAAATTAAAACCTTAAAACAAAAAAATAAAAATTCCATCAATACAAAATTAAAATCATTAACATTACATCACTACAAAAAAATTAAAATCATTAAAATTAAATTAAATTACCTCAAAAGGTAAATACACAAAGTTTACATCAACCTCTATACTTGACAAAACCTAAGAGAAAACTGTATGGTCAGTAAATTAGAAGGTATGATATGTCTATGAAAATCGGTTGGTTAGTTAAAAGAGCTGTAATTTGTAAGATGAACTATTATTGTTAATGGAGGGTTTGTTTCTATAGATGTACAAAGATTCTAAAATTCGGAGTTCTGTGAGGTTATTGAATCTAGTTAAAATTTCAAACTGAATTTTGTGAAGGGGATGGTTGTTTTCATTACTATGGTTTCTAATTGCGGATTGTGGTGGGCTATTGAGGGGACGGTTGGTACGGACTGATAAGCCCAAATGTTGAGAAAGGCGTACCTCCAGTTGGAGTTGAGTACTGCCAATATACGCAGCCTTACAGCTGTCGCACGTGTATTGTAAACATTAGGGCATACAGTTTTGGGGAATTCATCTTTGAACTTTAAAAAATTTGATAATTTAAGTGGGTTGACGAAGGCGAATCTAAAATTTATTTGGGGATAACTAGACTTGAGCAGTTTGGACAATTCACCTCGAATACGCACTGATAAATAACCATAAAAAGGTAATTTAATATATCTGGTTTATTTTTTGTACTGTAGTTATGGGGAGTTTAGTATTAAAAGTGTTATTTAAAAATTTCTTTAATTGGTTATCAAAAGATTAGAAGGGTAGTAATTATTAATAAAGTACTGTCTTAAAAATTTAAATTCTTCGTTTAATGAAAAGTAATCCGAACAAATACGGTAACTTCTTGTACTCAACTCCAACTGGAGGTACGCCTTTCTCAACATTTGGGCTTATCAGTCCGTACCAACCGTCCCCTCAGTAGCCCACCACAATTCGCAATTAGAAACCATAGTAATGAAAACAACCATCCCCTTCACAAAACTCAGTTTGAAATTTTAACTAGATCCAATAACCTCACAGAACTCCGAATTTTAGAATCTTTGTTCATCTAGAGAAACAAACCCTCCATTAACAATAATAGTTCATCTTACAAATTACAGCTCTTTTAACTAACCAACCGATTTTCATAGACATATCATACCTTCTAATTTACTGACCATACAGTTTTCTCTTAAGTTTTGTCAAGTATGGAGGTTGGTGTAAACTTTGTGTATTTACCTGTTGAGGTAATTTAATTTAATTTTAATGATTTTAATTTTTTTGTAGTGATGTAATTTTAATGATTTTAATTTTGTATTGATGCAATTTTAATTTTTTTTGTTTTAAGGTTTTAATTTTAATGGTTTTAATATTGTATTGATGTAATTTTCACTTTTTATTTTTGTTTTAAGGTTTTAAGACTTAATTCACTGATGATGACAAAAGATTTGTCGAAACGTCTGAAGTACAAAAAATAAATGAAAATGTTTGCCGTTGTGTTGGTCCTTCTGTTCATATATATATATATATATATATATATATATATTAGTGATGTAGCGGATGTCATTTTTTTCACATCCGCGGATGCGGATGCGGATGAGGATGTTTGATTTCAACATCCGCGGATGCGGATGCGGATGTCTACATTTTCGTTATTTTTAGGATATATTCGAGATTTGTTGTGTTTAACGTATATAATAAGTTATTATATAGAGAGAGCTGTAGCTATAATGTAGTATAATTGATTAATTGTACAATAATTGCTGTACTTTTCTCTGAACATATAAAATAATATCAAGCATCTAACTAATATAGAAATCAATTAGTGAATCGTCTGCAAAAATTCGTTATATTTTGTTGAGTTTCAGCCACAATTAGAAACCATAATTGTGTTACCAGGATGCGGGACGTGAACCCAACTCAAATGCACCCCACCGACCTCTTTCCCCAACCTCCACCCTTATAGAAAGAGATCTTTAATTAGCTTGATAACTATTTATATTAAGTTTAAAGTTTTATTAGGCATATTTATAAATGAGTAATTAAAATAAAGTAAACTAAGATGTTCATCGTTTAATGTTCAAACTTAATTATAGGAAGGTTATGCTTAAGGAACATTAATTTTTCTGCCTTTTCTGCTGCCAGTCTGTTTCTCTTTTCATCATATATTAATCCAGCACTGCTAAATAATCTCTCGCTTGGTACGTTTGTTGGAGGACAGGCTAAATGTTTCCTTGCAAGTTTACTCAAGTATGGATAGATATTCTGGGTATTTTTCCACCGACTAATAGGATTGTCACATGCAGCCAGGCGTTTTTCTTGATGATAGCTCTCGATTTTTACTACATCTTTTGACATCGCGTAGGTCTCGTCATTGCTGCTTGACTCAAGAAACTGAGAGAGAGATTCTGTGATAGATTTGCTTGTTGAAGGTGTTGGTTCTGTCACTGAAACTTTTATTCTTTTGGTGGGTGGCGAAGTGACAGATTCAAGAGATTGAAGCTCTTCACTGCTTTGCCTAGTGATGATTTAACTCGTTCTAATGTACTAGGTGAAAATAACTTAGCTTTGTAACGTGGATCTAAGTAGGTTGCAAGAGAGTAACTTCATACAAGAACAGCCTCTCGTCTTGTCGCTTGCATCACTTTTGCGCACAATGAACTAGTTCTATTAATATAGTAGAATTTGATAATTTCCGCTTATTAATGACATTTTATCTCAACGGTCCACATCCGCACGACATCCGCAGTCCAAAGTGCGGGTGCGGGTGCGGATGCGAGAAAATGTGCGGATGTTCCGCGGATGCGGATGTGACCTACATCACTAATATATATATATATATATATATATAATTCCAGTCTGGTAAAGTGAGGTTTATAGGAAGCTAATGGTTACTCTAAAAATGGAGACAATTTCTATATCATCTCATTAAAATTCAATTTTTGCTTTTATTTTCTTAAATTGATTAAAAAGAGAATTAAAAAAATCCTTTTTGGAGATTTCAAAAATAATGACAGAGTATATTCGAGTTGAAGGACAAGATACTACTAATGATAGGTAGAGGGACAGAGTGAAAAGTAAGGAATACTGGAAGAAAAAGAGGAAGAATCAGAAAAATCGAGAAAATTTTAGAGACAGAGATTTGTTTACTCACTGTAATATGAAAAGCTGAAATGTTGTCCATTTCCACGAATGAGGAAACATTTACACACACACACACACAATATATAAAATCAATTATCAAAACACTTGTAGTTATAGCTTAAGTGGAAGTAAGATGAAAATTTTAAAAATTTCACATAGAGCATCATTACGCCCATTTCAGGGTACGAGTAGCTCGCAGCAACATTACCAAGGAAATAGGCAGTCACTGTACCGACGAAGCCTCCATATATAGTTTATCATCACTGAAAGAAACAATGCTCCAAGTTATCCCAGTTCAAAGCCTATCCAAATCCGTATTTGTTTTTGCGCATATAATTTTCTTGTTTTAAATATTTCAAAAGGATTTTGATTTTGTTTTGTATATCTGAAACTTTATTTTGTAGAATGTTATTCTTTTGTTGTTGTGCTTCGAATCGGAAACAAAATTCAATTGAAAATAATAAGATTTTTGTTTTCCAAACTGTGTGAAAAGAGATGAATATGGTGTTTTAAAATAAGTGGTTCCAATAATATTTTGCACGAACTTTTTTTTTTCTATTTTGCTGTTGCACAAATTCCTGCATAACAGCATAAAAATAAAACGTCGATAAAAAACAAAAGAATAAATATTTTAATGGATTCAACAGAGTTTGGTTATTCTTTTAAAATTACTTGAAACAAAGCTGTTATTTGAAATTTGAAATTTTTTTAACATATTTTAATTACAAATCTCAATTTTTTTTTTTTAACCGCAGAAGCTGAACACAGGGTGTTTTTATTAGTGGAATCTACTACAATATGTCTTCATATTTTACGGATAAACCTGTTATAAACGTTTTCAAGAGCATTCCGGCAATGCACGTTGAAATCTTAGAAGAACGTGCAAAATTATTTTGAATTTTATACAAAATCATTAACATAGTAAGTTTGTATGTCCATAACCAGATTGACTGATAACACTGCCTGTTTTCTCAATTTGGTTTTACTAAATGCCGTAGTGAGCTTTTATTTGGTATTGTCATGGTTCCGATTTCGTTTCCGTAGTCAATTTGGCATTCCTTGTGCGACTTACATTTCACGTAACATTTCACAATGCAAATGCGTCCCTGGAGAGAGACTCAGGAAGCCCAGTTACCATGTTGTTCTGATTATTGCCCATTAATTGTTCTGATGGCTGAACCGTGAACTGAAGCAAACTTCATGAATAATTTACCCTGATTAGTTCACTGCTTAGAGTTTAGAACGTTACAGTCTGTTAAACAAGTTGCTGAAGTTAAAAAAAAAAAAAACCCGCCTCGTGGTTCTAGTACAACTCAAAAAAAAAGAATAAAAAAAATATATATACACGGTATATGTTAAATTTTTCTATTGATATTCTGTTAATAAAGATGGCATTAATTCCTTTGAATCTGTCGTAACAATATATCCATTAATTGGTTGTTAATAATGATTCACGGCCATTAAGTATGACGTCGCTGATTTACATATACAGGGTGCGGCATAAGTCGCTTTACCGAGAACAATGAAATCACCTTGCAAAGAATAATATTTATTATTTACTACAGAAATTGTTCAGAGTGTCCTCCATCATGTTCAATGCAAACGTTACATCTTTGAACAACTGAACAAAAATAGCACGACACAGTACTTTGTTATTATTCAACGTCTCGAACTCTTGGCGTATCAAAGTCTTCATGTGATCGAAGTCCAACAGTTTCTGGTCGTAGACTCTATCTTTGATTATACCCCAAATTGAATAATCACATCACGTTGATTAATTATTCAATGTGGGGTATAATCAAAGATGGAGTCTACGGCCAAAAACCTCGGAACTTCGATTACACGAAGACTGATACGCCAAGAATTCGAGACGTTGAATAATAACAAAGAACCCTGTCGTGCTATTTGTTGTTCAGTGGTTCATAGATGTAACGTGTGTATTGAATATGATGGAGGACAGTTTGAACAATTTCTGTAATAAATAATAAATATTATTCTTTGCAAGTTGATTTCATTATTCTCGGTAAAGCGACTTATGCCGCACCCTGTATAATTAACATATGTTAACAATAACTGAACATGCAAAATAAATTAATTACTAAATTGTACATAATGAATGTTATAATTTTATTTATAATTTACACTTGGGGAAAAAAATTCATCGAAAAATATAAAATTATTAATAATTAGTTATTTTTACTTTCTAAATTTTATTTATTCGCCGAATTTATTTCCAAAACTAACATCTATAAAACATAAGATTTTTTTTTCCAACTATACTGAAACCTTGTTATGGAAATGAACGCTGAAAACAATAATCTCATTAATTTGTACAGCGTGACGTCATATGCGTCACCTTTTGACGAATACTTCGGTCTCTTTGCGACAAAAAATTTGGTACATTAAGAGACTTAAAAATATTACAAAATTGACTAAATTAATTGTTAATTCAAAAATACAGTTAACAAAATAATTTACCATATTACCATCAATGAAAAACCTGCTGAGAGATTAAAATTGGGGATGAAATTAATATACAGAATTAATTCCTACAATTTAAAAATTTTTTCTCCCTACTTCAAAATCAAACCTTATCCCCATTGCAGCCAATTCGTATTGATTTTCTCAGATAAACGTCTAACCATGGCGTTGCTTTGGGCCCAGTTATGCACATTTATTACATATCCAACATGAGAGAGATCTGTACAATCCATACAGAATCCACAGTCCATGCAGGGAACTCTATATACGTCCACTTGTTCCACTAGTCAGGATTTTTTAATTAAAAACCTCTGTAATGCATTTTTATGATCAAAGACTAATGTAATATTCCTGCGTATTTTTGGAGTTTTTTAAATTATCCTAACTATTACTGGGCGCTCGGTAGCTCAGTGGTTACAGTGGCGACTGTCAGTGGTGAGGCTCTGGTTCGCTCCCGTCTGCTGGTTCCTGGGCTGGATTGAATAGGCCGCTTACCCTGTCACTGTTCGAACTAAAGGTGACTCCTGGGTGCACTTACCCCCACATCGTAGGGAAATGGGTTTCCTGGCTATTATCCTTTTACCAAGCTTTTACTGTACATTAGAATCTTAACACTGGTTTTCCAGTAACAGCAAACACGAACTCTTTTATAAGCACGTTTAATAACGAAGCGTAGGAAGGCTAAGCCCCTGAGGCCTCTTAAGAATAAAGTGTATTTAAGAATTCATGACCAGACATTACGAAAAATGCTCTATTAAAAGAAACACGAAAAAATTGATCGAATCCTTGCTAGAAACAGATCATCATGAGAGAGAGGAGAGAGAGAGAGAGAGAGAGAGAGAGAGAGAGAGAGAGAGAGAGAGGAGAGAGAGAGAGAGAGAGAGAGAGAACAATAAAAAACACACTTCGAGAAAATTTCAAAAAGAAGAAGGAAGTAAGTTGTAAACGCAATATATGTACTCGTATTTCTAGAAACAAAAAAACAGCGCGGACACTATACAAAAATACTTCATTGTTTGCCTGAAACAAATCCTGAACCAGTTTCGCATTCCATTCAAAGAAGAAATACGAAGTTAAAACTCCTTTTAATAAAACGAAAAATGCCATAGCGAAGAAGCGTTCCTTATAATCGATATGATACAAAAGAAAGGGAAAAAAATCTTAGGTATTTTATTAGCGATGTTTCTAAGCCTTCATTAAGCTTAAGTTTAAACCATTCTTACCTTTGGTGAAGAGAGAGACTAAGGCGTAATGAAAGGAAGAGAAAAAAAGGAAAAAAAGAGAGATGAAGAGGTGTTCATTAGGCTTTCTGCAGAAAAATTCTTTCAAATGAGAAGTAGAAAAAGATATCTGTATGTTGAATAGAAGGTTGTTTTCATGCCGACTTAAGTAGGATTTTAGGGAAGGATTAACGCGTAATGCGACCAAATCTCTCTCGATTATACTGCGCGAGGTTGCAGAGTATAAATAGACACTGATCAACATGAAACATATTAAAAGAAACTTTTATAATGTTTATAGAATAGTTTCTGTTTATAAAAGTAAGGGTAAATTGCCTCAAATTCTATCATTACGTAAAGAAAGTTAAAGAAAATTTCATCAAATTTTAGGCTCTCTCTCTCTCTCTCTCTCTCCTCTCTCTCTCTCTCTCTCTGTCTCTCTCTCTCTCTTCTCTATATATATATATATATATATATATATAATATATATATATATATATATACGTATGTTCAAGCTTTAACCTCTAATCCTCTAATTTGATTCCTTTTCAAAGAGAAATCTTCCCTGCTGAATTTCAATTCATTTTAAAAATATTTATAAGTGAGTTTGCAACTTCAAATCTATGACTCTCATCTACCGAATGTGGCACTCAGAACCTCTTTACATTCCCTTAGAATAAGAATCCCTTTATTGTGGATTTTATCACTATGAAGTAATTCGCAGCTTGGTTATATTATCGTTTTATGCGGGTGTCATCTTGGAACCCTCAATTTTGGACATAATAAATATGACCAAATGAAAGAAAATGGTTTGCATTTTAATTTCAGTCTTGAGATACTGTAAAAAAGAGCTCATTATAAGATAATAAAGAGATTTCGGGGTGGGGGGGGATATCTTCAAATTAATTGATGTACAAAAATGGAGATAAAATTACCTCCCCAAACTCGAAAAGGATATATTTTAAATGTTGATACTCGTATTTTCTCAGGTACTCGCTTCAAATTACTTTAAATCTGGTGTCCGCAATGGAGCAAAGAGGGAGGGAAGTAAGTGACTGAAGATAGTCTAACGCCGAGCGCACGCAGGATCGTCTTGCGACTGACGACGACGACTTGGGTCGTGACGACCCACGTCGCGTGTGATTTTACGCGACTTGCTTCGCGGTCACTGCAGTGTATGGGGCTCCCATTTTGTCAAATGCAAAATCACACACGCGACTTGAGTCGTCACGATCCAAGTCGCCACTCGTGAGTCGCAAGACGATCCTGTGTGCGGCCGGCCTAATTTCAACGTTGTTTATGTCTTTCTACTCATATAAGTAGAAGAATAACAGTTTGCAGGATTCTAACATAGAAATAAAACACCAGAAATAAATGCTTGCGAATTTGAACATTCACGTGTTAAATAATAATAATAATAATAATAATAATAATAATAATAAATCCACTTGGTCCCTGCACATTTCCGCAAAAATTTGATACAAACTTTTACGAAACGGGAAAAAAAGCCAGTCGCTCTTAAGAACTTTAAATTACGCTTAAAATTTAAAAGTTTCGTGAACTTAAAATAAATGTTAAGCTCTCACTCACTCGCTGCAAAGTTCAAAATCTTTTTGTGTGAAATTATTTACACGTTATAATGATTTCGTGGATTGACTAAATATACTGTAGATACGCTTCGATATAATGCAGTCTAACTTTGATGCAAACTCTTGTTAGTCGGGCGCCGAGGGCCCGAGACTCTTTAAAAGAGTTTACCAAACTTTTCTAAACTCCAAATCTACTTTGTGAAGTTGACCAGATTCCAACGTTGATATATATATATATATATATATATATATATATATATATAAGGATAGGAAAAAATATAGTATACACCAGGACAAGGGGGGAAGGACACGGGAAGACCAGGAGCAGGTAAAAATGCTACTAGCTCTAACTGATGAATTTATGTTAACGCAAGAAATAACAGAAAACACAAGAAAAAACAACTGCCTAGATTTGGTATTCACAAACAACAGCAACCTATAATATCGGACCATAACATTATTGAAATAACAACTAATATAAAAGCAACAGGAAAGGAAAGAACACGAACAACAGAAAGAAGCAAATTCGAAATTTTTAATTTTCTCTCCAAAGCTATAAAACTGGGAAGATGTTGCATCCAGCATGGAAGTAATAGATTGGAAAACCATTTCGAGGCCAAGACAACGGAAGAGATGCTAATGACTTTAGAGGAGAAGACGCTGAAAATTGTGGAAAAACATGTCCCAAAAATGCAGCAAAGAGGAAGAGAAGCAGGTTCCAGAGACAAAAGAAGTCATTGCTCCGAAAGAGAAAAAGAGTGACTGCAAAACCAAGTAACTGTAAAGATAACAACATCAGGAAAATATTAAATGATAAACTGCAGAGTATCGATGACGTCATGCAGGAACTAATTGAGAAGCATACAGAAAAAGAAGAAGACGATGCTGTAGAAGCGATAAAGGTTAACTCAAAGTACTTCTATAATTTGCAAAAAGAAAGTCGAAAAATCATGCGACTATCGGACCTCTAAAAAACGAGAACAGTGTTTTATCTGATGATCTAACAGAAGTATCTGAAATATTAGAGCTCAGTACGAATCATCTTTCAGTATTCCAAAAACTGACAAACTGATATGCGATAGAAACGCATTCTTTGAAGAAGAACTACAAGGGGAACGTATAACGGACTTCGACTTTACGACAGATGATATTACACAAGCTATAAGGAAACTAAAAGCACACTCAGTGGTAGGACCGGATAAATGGAATGCCGCAATGATCAAAAACTGCAAGAATGCAATCGCTGAGCCCCTGTATTAGATATGGAGGCGACCACTAGACACGGGAGAAATACCGGGCATCCTGAAGAGCGCGAACATAGTCCCAATATATAAAGGAGGAGATCGATCCGAGGCCAAAAACTATAGGCCAGTGTCGCTTACATCTTATCTCACTAAAATATTTGAAAGAATAGTTAGACAAAATCTATGACTTTTTGGAAACAGAAAAAATTCAATGATAAATAATCAACATGGGTTTCAGTCAGGCAGATCATGCTGTCACAACTAATGGAACACTACAACAACATTATTGATGCACTTGAAAGTAACGAAAACTATGATGTAATATACACAGACTTTGCCAAAGCGTTCGACAAGTGCGACCATGGAATCATAATACATAAACCGAAATATATGGGAATAACAGGAAAAGTAGGAAAATGGATATATAATTTCCTTAGTGAGCGGCGGCAAGTCGTTACAGTACGAGGAGTATCTCATCAGAATCAGAGGTCCTCAGCTCAGTACCACAAGGAACAGTATTAGCTCACTACTCTTCATAATCATGCTAACTGACATAGATAAGGACGTTACCAGAGAACAGCACAGTAACATCCTTTGCGGATGACACAAAGATCAGTAGAAAAATAAGAAACCAGAAGATATAGGATCTCTACAAACCGACGAACAGAATCTACAAGTGGACGGAAGACAACAATATGAAGTTTAACACTGAGAAATTTCAGCTGTTACGGTACGGAAAAAGAGAAGACCTAAAATCCATGGAATATTATACCCAAATGGACAGGAAATTCAGAGAAATTCTAGAGCAAAAGATTTAGGGGTTGTAGTGACTGATGATGCGAAATTTGAAACACAAATAAGATAGCAGTAAACAGAGCAAAGAGAATAACTGGGCAGATACTGAGAACCTTTAAACGAAGGAATAGGAATATAATGATTCCTCTACCGAAACACTGATCATACCCAAATTGGAATGCTGCTCGGTCCTAACATCCCCATATTCCCAACACCAACTTCATTTAAAGGTTTGTTCCTTCGGAAGAGCAGTTTAAGAATGAACACGAAAACGCCAAATATTTATCATTCTTGCTCAGAAGGTAAAATAGACAAACGTTTCGGAAATAATTGTCCATCTTTAGTGCTAATAATAATAATAATAATAATAATTAATAAAAGTAAAAATAAAAGTATAAAACTTAATTTCGATAAGTCGTGAATATATATAGACATAATATAATACTATATATATATATATATATTATATATATATATATATATACACCACATATATATATATATATAATATATTTATATTATATATATATATATATATATATATATATATACTGTATATATATATATTTTTTTTTCTACTCATGAATATTAACACAAAATTCAGTAAAAGTTAAAAAAAAAAAAGATTAAGTTTAAAAAAGATTAAAAATCAATGCTAACCTTTTGATGGTCAGGTCAACGCAAAACTGTAATCGTTTATTGCGGGTCCGTCTTTCCAAATGGGCAAATATTCCAAAATGTGAAGGTCGGTAAGTTGATTGTTACTAGTGGTGTTTATGAATTGGAAAGAGGGGCGGGGGGGTCAATGAGGTGATGCGCAATGAGGTAATGATCTCTTCTTCGGAGATTTTGAGGATGTATTTAAAAGGTGCGATGTTTATATTGGCGGCAGGTGCTGCTAATGCAGTTCGCCTGACAGCGAACGCACTTAAAGGAATAGACAACAGATGATTTAAGTGTATCGGGGAGCTTCTCTTTATGAGGAAACTAAGACTTAATACTATGGGTGTTCATAAATATAAAGCGAAAATCGATCTGAGGATACAAAGAAGTGAGCCTGGTCTCATAGGAAAATTTATTTTAAATTAAATTTACGAAAGTAATACATTAGAACTAAAAGAAATGTTCAAATTGATGTCTTGTTTTGGGACCTTTTTTTTTGTTGCAGGGAGAATAACACAATGCTTAATATGGAAGTAAGTTACACTCGTGAGGAAAAGGCGGAACCTTTTATCTATATGTGTAAAAATGAACAATGAATAATTCCTATATTCTTATATTCATTCGTATAATTCTTATATAATTCGTATATTTATATAATCCTTATATTTATATAATCCTTATATTTATATAATCCTTATACAGTAGAATCTCCACTAGCGACCATCTCGCAGACACGACCGATCCCCAATTACGACCACTTTTAGCCGTTCCCGAACTGATCTGATGCTAAATATCTTATATCAATATTCCCCGAGTCGACCACTCCCCTATTTTTTATCTTTATCCGACCGGAACCACTCAAGGTCACGGAACTCTAGTTGCCAGTGGTCACTGTTTCGTATAAATGAAGCTCAGAAATGATGCTTAGTCAGTTTCTGAACGGTCATATGCGCGGTTGCTTTGTGAACTATCTGGCCGTGCGACATGGCACGAGAGAACATGATGGATCTCATCCTGGGCGTCGAGGAGTACGTGTGCCCTACTACTGATCACCTTGATGAAGGCTGGGAGGATAGTCTGCTGGATAATCTCTCCTGCTGCCCATTAAAAGCTAAAGACACACCAGATGATGACTCTGAGCCTGAACCCCCTGAGCCTGAACCAGAGCCTGCTATCACTTCACTCAAGTCAGCCATGGAGTGTGCTAGTCATCTTAAGCAGTTTTGCCTAAGCAAGGATTACGGAGACCTGCTTACCGTGGTTACTTCACTGGAAGAAAGCTTACAACAGAAATCTATTGATGCTGAGCAGTGAGCAGGTACAGCCACAAATTACCAGCTTTTTCGCTAGGAAGTAACTAAGTGAATTCGGACTTATTGACTTTACTATACATATTGTGCTCATTTAAAAAATTTATTCGGTTTTATTCAGTTTAAAAAAAATCTAAATTTTATATAAATTTTCATATTACAGTGATTGAAATTTAATATTAATTCATTAATTTACCTATAATATTTTATTTCAGTTTTATTCAGTTTAAATAAAAAATATTCATATAAATGTTTTAATTTTTTATAAACCTGAACAATCGATATGCCTATTTACCCACACGTAATACGCTCTTCTCACAATTTTCTGTAACTAAACCACTCCTCTAAAGCGACCACTTCTGCTTGGTCCTGTGGCTGGTCTTAATAGGGAGATTCTACTTTATTTATATGATCCTTACATTCATTATACTCATATAATACTTATATTTGTATACATTTATATTCTTATATTCATTTTGACAATAGAGTCCAAATTCGTATAACGATGACGAAGTTCGGATAAAATTTTTGATTAGCTTTATATTTTATTTCTGCTGAACAGTTGGTGAATTGTTTCTTTTTAAATTACTTAATCATTTTTTTACATTTAGCCTCATAATGAAATCTGATTAAATTCTGCAATGTTCATTTTTTGTATACATTCTCTCTTCGTTATAAAAGATGAAGTCATGTCTTGCCTAAACGTTTAATTCTAAATCTTAAGCCTTTAATTTTGCTCATATGCATCTTTAAGTGTAATTCATAATAAAATGCATATTTCAATTTCCATTTCTAGTTAACTCGGCAGATCATGATAACACCAGATCTGTCAATATGCGGTTTAAGATAAAAATATGGCTTCATCTTCAAATATCTTGCTTATCTGTTTAGACTGCCACAGCTAAAATATTTACCTTATCTTCAAATATTGTGCAAAAATAATGCAGCCTATAGAGAATAAAACCTAAACAAGTCAACATTAAATAATAATGATGTCCACAAAATTTGGGTATATAAATCCATGTAAATTATTAAATTGTTATTCTGACTAGACTGATCTAACTTAGAGACTGAGTATTACCTGCAACATTTTTAGCAGTAAATTACCGTAAGAAAAAGTCTTTATCTTCTCCTTCGAGCCTTGCTCTCTTCAGAGAACTTAGTCTTAATAGAGAAAAATAATTTCCCATCCATTACAAGAAGAATCGGGGAACTTTCAGAGAATTTAATCAGCTTCACAGAATCCTCCGATCCACTACAAGAATATATCGGAGAGTAGTATAAAAGAAAACTTCTGCGATTCCCTATACGGTACCAGCTACTCCGAGTAACATCCGTTGCTGCCACCTAACCAGAACCCCCGTCAACTTCGAACCGACCAAGGCCATAGAGAGAGGGTTAACATATGTACAGTTATATTCGAAACTTATAATAATAAAAAAAATGGATTTAACGTACAGAATATCTTCGATAGTAAGGAATATTGTGAATTTTTAATATTATTTCCTTCTATTATTATGGATCGTTTTTTATCGTAATATTTTTGTATCGTCTTTCACCATTTAATATTTCATAATTTTATATCACTGAAGATGGAAAATCGTCCCACCGAAACTTTGCCTGTTATACCTCCTAATGATAATAATGATGATAATGATAACTATATATATATATAATTATATTATATAAAAAACCCTTTAACCTTTGGTTAGTTTCCGTCCGAATTGTTCATTCTGACAAGGTCAAGCTTTTCACATCCACCTTAGACCTACAGTTTACGTGGAATCCGAACCACGCCCCATCAGCAGCCCAGCGTCTTAACCACTAGGCCCTAGGTACCTAGGTACCCATATATCTACCAACCCTTTCTTTATTGTGTGAAGGATGAACAGCTGGGTTTTGCTGCGCGCCGGCTGCCGTCGGTCTTGAACCCGGGGCAGATGGATTCGTATCAGCAACGCTAACCACTACACCACCGAGGCGCATCGCCTATATTATATGGAATGAATTTCACATTTAAACACGTGAAATGAATGAGTGATGCAAGCCCCAAGGAAAGAGGAAAAAATGACTCCAAGGTCTTTCATGTAATTCAACCTGACGAATGTACTGTTGAATCCCTGAAAGACCTTGGAATAATTTTTACTTTTTCCTTGTGAGTTTTGCATCATATATATATATATATATATATATATATATATATATAACTCTAAGTGAGTAAGATTCATCGACATTATCAAAATGAGCACAATTCTGTTAAGAAACGATATCATAAAATAATATAATTTAACGCTTGGGAAAATTGTTGACAACTGTAATATGGTACTTGTGAATAGAAATTTGATCTACACTACCATCAATTATAAAATACAATAGTGTCATTAGTACAATATATGCAATTGCCCTCACCCACGCAAAAATTGCTGTATTTTTGATGGGCAAGAGCAATTTGCATTATATTTGCATACAGTTGTAGTGTATTGAGTTTTTTTAATAAAGATAATCATGTCTAATAAGAATTTAATAATGTTTTGTTTAATAAAGAAGAAATAATGTTTAATAAGAAATTTAATTATGGTTTTGTATGTAAATAAGAAATTGATAATGTTTTGTTTGAAATTAAAAATATAAATACAAATTGGCAACATCCGAGATGTGCCGAAGCGGAGGCTGAGTAAAATGCCCAATTTTGGCAATTCAGTCTTTGGACGGGTTTGCCCAAATAAGGTGCTTTTCGTATTAGAATGTTATAGTTTATTTAAAATATTAATTATGTCTCTCTCCGCGATTAAATGTTAACGCTAATTCCGCCCTCGCATTACCCCGTTCGTTTAAAGTATTTCGGTATAAATAAAAAGTCAGTAAATAGTCAATAAAAGTGTGTAATTATCCCAGATCTCTTTGCTTTGTTCGAAAGTTAATGGCGGCTCACTGGCTGAAGCGGTGAACCCGCGTTCGTTTATAATAAGACACAAGAGAAAACGACAGTAAAGATTCAGAATAGAAGAAAGAACAAATAGTTAAAAAGGCAAATAAGAAGGAAAGAGTTTTGTTGTTCACTACATTTTTGGTAAACAAAACATTATTAAATTCTTATTAGACATGATTAGCTTTTAAAAAAAACAATACACTACACAGTACATAGTACAAGGTGAGCGAAAAGTCCCTGTGCACCTGCAAGAAGTGTAATGACCTGTACCTGCACTGTGTTAGAAATGGACAGGTGCACAGGGACTTTTCGCTCACCCTGTAGCTAAAGTTGGTTCAGGTAGAGAAATTCCTTCTTTAGAATGAAAATAGAACGAATTGAAGATGAAAAACTGTATTTGCAGAAAATATTTTTCAAAATAAAAAATACAAATAATAAAACCTAAAAATACGAAAATTAAAATTAACAAAATTAACGTTAATTAAAAATTAAAGAAAACCCCTTTTTCTTATTAAGAATTCCGAGGTTTAAATGACGGATGAAAGAATAGCTTCGACTCTTGGATAGAATTTTAATTCTATTTTAAATTCTACATTTAAGCTGTATTGAGTACAACCGAGAAACGTCTAGTTACTTCAGGGAGAGTCGAGATATTTTTATACCCTTAATTTTTCATATGTATTTTGTAATACACCACATTAAAATGTAAAAGTCATTATCACAAATTAATACAGTATTAAAAGTATATATATATATATTATATATATATATATATATATATATATATATATTTAATAGAGAGAGAGAGAGAGAGAGAGAGAGAGAGAGAGAGAGAGAGAGAGAGAGAGAGAGAGAGAGAGAGAGAGAGAGAGAGAGAGAGAGAGTTGACAAAGTAAATAGGTAAATAGACACCACGATGATTATCCTCAAGAATAAGTGGCAAAACTCATCAATAGAATACCAGAAAGTGTGTCACCTTTACGTAATGCAAGAGGAGAGTAACACCATTCTAATTATATTTTTCAAGAAATCTGCTATTATTTATTGACTTTTATCATCAAACCAAAACCTATGGAAAAGAAACCGAAAGCGTCGATTTACTTTTGTCAAACCTCCGTTATATATATATATATATATATATATATATATATATATATATATATATATATATATACAGGGTCAGTCAAAAGTAGCTCCCGATTTCTGTTTTTTCGGCTGTCAGATTCTTTCTGGGAAGTCATGTTGTTAATAATTGTCTTGCAGATTATTAATTTTCTTAGTTTATTTATTTTTGTTTTTGTTTTGCAGGTTATTGCTGAGAGTTTGGAAAGTTACTGAATTTGCACCAAATTGAACCATGAATTACCTTTCAATGAATCAACGGATTGCGGCCGTGAAACATTACTACAAATGTAATGAACAACCAACGATGGCGGCACGCCGTTTGGCACAGGAATTCGATATTAACCCCCCAGGGAAGAAACATACGATTGATTGTCGAGAAATTTGAAGCAACAGGGTCGGTAGCCACTGCAAAAAGTCCGGTCGTCCGAAAACGGCAACGAATGTAGCTAAGGCTGAAGAAGCCATCAGGAGACTGGAACAAAGTCCGCAAAAGTCAACTCGCCGTTTATCTGCAGAGTTGGAAGTGAGCCAATCAAGTGTTATCCGTATCCTTCACCAGAAAAAATGGAAACCTTACATTCCACGCTTACTGCATGCCCTTCATGATGGAGATGACGACCGCCGTCTTCAATTTTGCGAAGAGTTCTTAGCTAAACTTGACGAAGAGGACACAATGCTAGACAACATCTGGTGGTCAGATGAGGCATGTTTTAAGCTTAACGGCACAATTAACAGACACAATTGTGTCTACTGGGCTGCGGAGAACCCAAGAGTGACAGTTGAGAAGGAGGTAAATTTACCTGGCGTGACAGTTTGTGCAGCCATATCTCCATTAGGGATAATTGGACCCTTTTTCTTTGAGGGATCTGTCACTGCAGAAATTTACCTGGATATGCTGCAAACCTTCTTTTGGCCCAGGGTACAAGATCAGGACTGTTATTTCCAGCAAGATGGAGCTCCACCTCATTATGGACGTCATGTTCGTCAGTGGCTTGATGAAAACTTTCCCGGAAAGTGGATCGGCCGCCGCGGTCCGATCGAGTGGCCGGCACGCTCCCCAGACCTTACACCTCCAGATTTCTTTCTTTGGGGGCTCATGAAAGACCTTGTTTATCGTGAAAAGCCTCGTACCATTCAGGAATTGAAGGCTCAAATCACTGCAAAGTTTGAGGAAATTGATATCGAACTCTGCAGGCGTGTGTGCCACTCTGTGCCTGCTCGGCTGCAATTGTGCATCGAACACGAGGGAGGGCACTTTGAAAATTGCAAGTAAAACAGCTTGGTACAGTTCCGTAATAATTTTCCCCCGAATAAATGGTTAGTTAAACATGTCATTCATTTATTTCTACCTTCTTGTACACTGTAATACAAATGGCAAACAAACAATCAACTGACAGAAATCGGGCGCTACTTTTGACTCACCCTGTATATATATATATATATATATATATATATTATATATATATATATATAATATTACATTAATGCGAAGATTTATCAGTAATCCTCGATTAAAAGATAATTTAACTTGTTTTTAAATGCCTTCACAATACATCAGTAATATATTTTAATATGAGTAAATATGAGCCTTTAATATGAGCCTTTACATCACATCAGTAATATCTTAGTATGAGTAAATATGAGCCTTTAATATGAGCCTTCACATCACATCAGTAATATTTTTTAGTATGAGTAAATATGAGCCTTTAATATGAGCCTTTATATCACATCAGTAATATTTTTTAGTATGAGTAAATATATGAGCCTTTAATATGAGCCTTTACATCACATCAGTAATATCTTTTAATATGAATAAATATAGCCTTTACATCACATCAGTAATATCTTTTAATCATTTCATACACTTAAGATAAAAACTTCTAAATTTAGAACTTATAACTTCTTTTTGAAGGTGGATTCTAAGGGGTAAATAAATTTTTTGTTAGATATAATAATTTCTTTTTATCTAATTTTGATGATGCTGATCATAATAATATGGTAAAAGTAGTGGGGCCACTTTAGTTGGCCTTAGCGCCGTGCCAGTTTCTGGCCCTCCAGAGTGATTATTATTATTATTATTATTATTATTATTATTAATATTATTAGATATGCATAAAATACAAAAATATTTCATTCACGACATATCAAATACTTGAGAAAAAAAAAAAAAATTGAGCATTTAAATTGGCCAAATCCAAATATTTTTCTTTTTCTTTTTCATTTCTACTTTGTGAACTTTCTCAAATTTTGAACGAACCAATTTTCAACTAAATTTTACCTCGTTTCTTTAAAATTTATTTCATGTTCAAGGATTGAAAAACATTTTGAGTAACGACACCGAAGGAAAGTGTTCCTTTTCAATGTTTTTGTATTCGTTATATTCATTTCTAAATTAAAAGAGTTACAAATAAAAAAATATGCGTATAGAAAACGTGAGCCTCATCTAAAAAGAGACGAATGGCTGCTTCACAGCACCGCTTTCCTTAAAAGCATCAAATTTAAACGATGTTAATTTTGTTCATTTCTTGGGTGTGGGGAGGGGACCGTCCTCTGCGCACAAATCATGAATTCGGATTCCATATTAAGTTGTGGGTGCACTAGTTATAACCCTTGGTGCTTATTAGTAAGGAGGCTAAATCGTGCACTGAACAGCTGCACAATATTACGATAACTGGGTTTTTAGGTCTTCAATTTTATATCATTTTGCTTCTCTCTCTCTCTCTCTCTCTCTCTCTCTCTCACACACACAATTATATATATGAACATGAAACTGAATCCAAGTTCGTTTGTGGCAAATTGATCAAAGAAAATTGAAATATTTATTAAGAGAAGGCTGGAAAGGTGATATTGTATACATTAAAAAACAAGAGAGAGTTACAAGGAGTTACATGGAAAAGAAGTACCTCAAAAGTCCTTGCGGCCCATACCGAGAAGGTACCAATGGCAACGGGTGCCACGGAAAATTTTCTACACACTCAAATAGTGTGCAAGATTTGGTCTAACCTTTTCTTGAAATGATCCACAGAGGAACTGTTCACAACTTCTGAAGGTAACGTGTTCCACGTGTCACAGATCTTATAGGTAAAGTAATTCCCACACACACTAGTCCTAAACCGTTTCAAATCCAACTTCCAACCATTGTTGCGAGTTGGGCTATCATTTAAACTAAACATGCTTCTAAAATCGACATCGTTGAACCCGTGCAACAGCTTGAAAACCTCGATGAGTTGACCGCGCAGCCTCCGAGTTTCCAGCGAAAACAAGTTCTGGGCGCGTAAGCGTCGATTGTAACCCATATGCCAAACGGAAGGGATTAACTTTGTGGCCCTCGCCTGCACTCACTCCAGCCTCTCAATATCTTTCCTGAAGGTGGGCGACCAGAACTGCACAGCATACTCCAGTTGCGGCCGAACCATGGAATTGTACAGAGAGAGCACAATCTCCTTGTTCCGAAACTGAAATTGCCTCCTGATATAACCCAACAGCTTCTGGGCTTTCTTTTCCACCTCTACGCACTGTTTCGTAAACTTAAGGTCGCTGCTAATTAGCACACCCAAGTCCTTTTCGAAATCAGTGGCCTCCATATTACTCCCCAATATGTAGTCCGACTTGGGATTGGCATAGCCAATGTGCATCACCTTGCATTTACTCAAGTTAAACGGCATTTGCCATTTTTCGGACCACTCTCCTATCCTACTTGGTCCGCACGCAGTTGCTCGATCGCTTCGGGCATCCCAAATTGGCCCCAAGCTTGGTGTCATCAGCGAATTTGGCGATCCGACTGACGATGCCACCTTCGATATCATATATGTAAATGATAAACAACAGTGGCCCCAAAACGGAACCCTGAGGAACCCCACTAGTGACCGAGGCCCAGAGAGAGAGAGAGAGTTACAAGGAGTTACAAGGAAAAGTACCTCAAAAGGCCTTGCGGCCCATACCGAGGAGGTACCAATGGCAACGGGTGCCAGGGAAAATTTTGTAAAAGTTTATTTTTCTTTCAACTATCCTAGCAGTAGTAGAAAACTGGATAGAAAAGTAGAAGGCTCTCTCCCCACCCTCCGCTCCCTCCCTGCCAGAGGCAGGTACGGAAAAAGGTTGAAGAAAATACCTTGACCCTGGAAAAGTAGCCAAGGAAATTTTACAGGAAAGTGGAGAATATATAAATAGCTCTATATTTAGCTTGCTCACAGAGACACCGAGCAAGCGAACTCCTGCAGAGTTTTCTGAGGTTTTAATCTTAAACTATGAGTGTGTTCAGTACTTTGTCTAGCCTATTTTTAAACAGATTTACACTTTGACTGGAAACAACCTCTGAGGGAAGTTGGTTCCAGATATTAACTATTTTATAGGAAAAGAAATTTCCGCAGACTGAGGTCCTAAATGTCTTTACACACTCAAATAGTGTGCAAGATTTGGTCTACCCTTTTCTTGAACTGATCCACAGAGGAACTGTTCACAACTTCCGAAGGTAACCTGTTCCATGTGTCACAGATCTTATACGTAAAGTAATTCCCACACACACTAGTCCTAAACCGTTTCAAATCCAACTTCCAACCATTGTTGCGAGTTGGGTTATCATTTAAACTAAACATACTTCTAAAATCGACATCGTTGAACCCGCGTAAGAGCTTGAAAACTTCGATCAGTTGACCGCGCAGCCTCCGAGTTTCAAGCGAAAACAAGTTCAGGGCGCGTAACCGTCGATTGTAGCCCATATGCCTAACGGAAGGGATTAACTTTGTGGCCCTCGCCTGCACTCGCTCCAGCCTCTCAATATCTTTCCTGAGGGTGGGCGACCAGAACTGCACAGCATACTCCAGGTGCGGCCGAACAAGGGAATTGTACAGTGAGAGCACAATCTCCTTGTTCCGAAACTGAAATTGCCTCCTAATATAACCCAATAGTTTCTGGGCTTTCTTTTCCACCTCTACGCACTGTTTCGTAAACTTAAGGTCGCTGCTAATTAGCACACCCAAGTCCTTTTCTAAATCAGTCACCTCGATATTACTACCCAACATCGAGTAGTCCGACTTGGGATTGGCGTAGCCAATGTGCATCACTTTGCATTTACCCAAGTTAAACGGCATTTGCCATTTTTCGGACCACTCTCCTATCCTACCTAGGTCCGCACGCAGTTCCTCGATCGCTTCGGGCGTCCCAACATTGGCCCCAAGCTTGGTGTCATCAGCGAATTTGGCGATCCGACTGACGATGCCACCGTCGATATCATTTATGTAAATGATAAACAACAGCGGCCCCAAAACGGAACCCTGAGGAACCCCACTAGTGACCGAGGCCCAACCCGAACTAGCACCTTTAATTACAACCCTCTGCCGCCTACTCTTCAGCCAGTTTTCAAGCCACCTACCTATTTCCCCACCGATACCCAGCGCGCGCACTTTCGCCATTAGCTAGCGGTGAGGTACCTTATCAAAGGCTTTCTGAAAGTCGAGATAAAGTATATCAATCGCCCTACTCTTATCGTACTCACCCAACATGACGTGGAAAAACTCGAGCAAGTTGGTGAGACACGACCTATGCCGTCTAAACCCATGTTGGGAGTCCCCAAGCAGCTTGTGAGAGAGAGAGAGAGAGAGAGAGAGAGAGAGAGAGAGAGAGAGAGAGAGAGAGAGAGAGAGAGAGAGAGAGAGAGAGAGAGAGAGAGAGTTACAAGGAGTTACAAGGAAAAGAAGTACCTCAAAAGGCCTTGCGGCCCATACCGAGGAGGTACCAATGGCAACGGGTGCCAGGGAAAACTTTTGTAAAAGTTTATTTTTCTTTCAACTATCCTAGCAGTAGTAGAAAACTGGATAGAAAAGTAGAAGGCTCTCTACCCAGGGAGAGAGAGAGAGAGAGAGAGAGAGAGAGAGAGAGAGAGAGAGAGAGAGAGAGAGAGAGAGAGAGAGAGAGAGAGAGAGAGAGAGAGTTTACGTTAGCAAATAGAGCCATTTTCGTGGCGGTTGGTTGTTGTCCGCCAATACACACTCTGACACTCTCTCTGTAATGATTTATTCCGAAACATCTTTCTGCGACTATAAAAGATTTGAACAAAATCAGTAATTAATTAATTAATTAAGACAAAGATTTCTCATCTTTGGAAAAAAACCCATGGATTTTTTCCTCTTTTTTATAACTATTTATTTCCGATTCTTTTCTGCTCTGCAATTTTATCCCAAAACCTCCCTAAATTCCTCTAAATTCCCTTAATATACCCCTAATTGAAATGGGTAATCTGCGGGTAATAATTCAATTATTTTTGTATATCAATGCATTAGTTTAATAAGAAATGAAAAGAATGGTACATCATATGTTTGAAGTATTGATCTCCTCCTCCCGTATCGTTTATTAAGGCTATATTAAACGTTGGTTTGCTCCTTCAGCCATTTCTTAATTAAGGTTCTTGGGAGGAAAAATAATAAGCTATTCCTTGCTCAGGTTGAGGTTCACAGAAATCAAAGAAAGACCTCACTAGGTCACTATTGGTAGCGTTATTGTTTTATTCTAATTTTGGTAAAATTAGGAAAAGTTATTGCTTTAAGGATGAAATGTTGAAAGAACGGTTTTAATATACGATATTTATTAGTTATTAAGTAATGAAAGATTAGAAATGTATAGATTTATGTGGAATAAACACGCCAATCTGTTACCTTTCTGAAGAAGAAACTCCAATAATAAAATATACATCCTTTATAAAATAACGGGCAAATAAAACAGAGGGGCATTTTTGTGGAACACCCTATATATATATATATATATATATATATATATATATATATATATATATATTATATATATATATAGAGCTTGGTTTAACATTGATTTTACCTTCGCCCGAATTGTTCATTCTGGCGAAGGTTAAGCTTGTTTCTCCATCTTAGTCCCGCAGCTTAACGTGGAATCCGAACCACGACCCAGCACGGGTGGTCAAAAATTACAAAGTCCACTCCCGGACTCAATCTCACAATCTCCCGATCAGCATCCCAGCTTCTTAACCGCTAGGCTACCCGCATACCCATTTATCTACCAAGGATGAACAGCTGGGTTAGCTGCACACTGCCTGCCGCCACTGGGAATCAAACCCGGGGCCAGTGGATTTGTAGTCAGCGATGCTAACCACTACATTGCTATCAGTATATATATATATATATATATATATATATACATTCAACTGCAAAGAACACGCAGTATAAATACGTAAAGAACGACCTTGTATAGGAGATATTTTTGTTTTTCTCTTTCCTCGTCTTGCGCGGAATATCTCTCTATACAAGCGTCGTTCTTTACGTTAGTTATACTGCGTGTTCTTGCTTGAATGTATATAATGTTACGGCATGCGGGTGCCCCTTGGGGCATTGGTTTCTGCGAGTATGTAGAGGAATTACGGCATTTGGAAGAGTGAAGTCCAGGTGTAGTGGTTATCGCGTCTGACCGGCAATCGAAGATCCGGGTTCGATTCCCAGTGGTACTCATTTTTTCATTTGTTTGTTTTCTCTTTCTCGTCTTGCGCGGAATATCTCCTATACAAGCGTCGTTCTTTACGTTATTTATACTGCGTGTTCTTTGCAGTTGAATGTATATAATGTTACGGCATGCGGGAGGTGCCCCCTTGGGGCATTGGTTTCTGCGAGTATGTAGGAATTACGGCATTTGGAAGAGTGAAGTCCATGGTGTAGTGTTATCGCGTCTGACCGCAATCGGAAGATCCCGGTTCGATTCCCAGGTGGTACTTCATTTTTTCATTTGTTTTGTTTTCTCTTTCTCGTCTTGCGCGGAATATCTCTATACAAGCGTCGTTCTTTACGTTATTTATACTGCGTGTTCTTTGCAGTTGAATGTTATAATGTTACGGCATGCGGAGTGCCCCCCTTGGGCATTGGTTTCTGCGAGTATGTAGAGGAATTACGGCATTTGGAAGAGTGAAGTCCATGGTGTAGTGGTTATCGCGTCTGACCGGCAATCGGCAAGATCCCGGTTCGATTCCCAGGTGTACTTCATTTTTCATTTGTTGTTTTCTCTTTCTCGTCTTGCGCGGAATATCTCCTATACAAGCGTCGTTCTTTACGTTATTTATACTGCGTGTTCTTTGCAGTTGAATGTATATAATGTTACGGCATGCGGGAGTGCCCCCTTGGGGCATTGGTTCTGCGAGTATGTAGAGAATTACGGCATTTGGAAGAGTGAATCCATGGTGTAGTGGTTATCGCGTCTGACCGGCAATCGGAAGATCCCGGGTTCGATTCCCAGGTGGTACTTCATTTTTTCATTTGTTGTTTTCTCTTTCTCGTCTTGCGCGGATATCTCCTATACAAGCGTCGTTCTTTACGTTATTTATACTGCGTGTTCTTTGCAGTTGAATGTATATAGTTGTTACGGCATGCGGGAGGTGCCCCGCTTGGGGCATTGGTTTCTGCGAGTATGTAGAGGAATTACGGCATTTGGAAGAGTGAAGTCCATGGTGTAGTGGTTTATCGCGTCTGACCGGCAATCGGAAGATCCCGGGTTCGATTCCCAGGTGGTACTTCATTTTTTTCATTTGTTGTTTTCTCTCTTTCTCGTCTTGCGCGGAATATCTCCTATACAAGCGTCGTTCTTTACGTTATTTATACTGCGTGTTCTTTGCAGTTGAATGTATATAATGTTACGGCATGCGGGAGGTGCCCCCTTGGGGCATTGGTTTCTGCGAGTATGTAGAGGAATTACGGCATTTGGAAGAGTGAAGTCCATGGTGTAGTGGTTATCGGCGTCTGACCGGCAATCGGAAGATCCCGGGTTCGATTCCAGGTGGTACTTCATTTTTCATTTGTTGTTTTCTCTTTCTCGTCTTGCGCGGAATATCTCCTATACAAGCGTCGTTCTTTACGTTATTTAATACTGCGTGTTCTTTGCAGTTGAATGTATATAATGTTACGGCATGCGGGAGGTCCCCCTTGGGGCATTGGTTTCTGCGAGTATGTAGATGGAATTACGGCATTTGGAAGAGTGAAGTCCATGGTGTAGTGGTTATCGCGTCTGACCGGCAATCGGAAGATCCCGGTTTCGATTCCCAGGTGGTACTTCATTTTTTCATTTGTTGTTTTCTCTTTCTCGTCTTGCGCGGAATATCTCCTATACAAGCGTCGTTCTTTACGTTATTTATCTGCGTGTTCTTTGCAGTTGAATGTATATATGTTACGGCATGCGGGAGTGCCCCCTTGGGCATTGGTTCTCTGCGAGTATGTAGAGGAATTACGGCATTTGGAAGAGTAAGTCCATGTGTAGTGGTTATCGCGTCGACCGGCAATCGGAAGATCCCGGGTTCGATTCCCAGGTGGTACTTCATTTTTTCATTTGTTGTTTTCTCTCTTTCTCGTCTTGCGCGGAATATCTCCTATACAAGCGTCGTTCTTTACGTTATTTATACGGCGTGTTCTTTGCAGTTGAATGTATATAATGTTACGGCATGCGGGAGGTGCCCCTTGGGGCATTGGTTTCTGCGAGTATTTAGAGAATTACGGGCATTTGGAAGAGTGAAGTCCATGGTGTAGTGGTTATCGCGTCTGACCGGCAATCGGAGATCCGGGTTCGATTCCCAGGTGGTACTTCATTTTTTCATTTGTGTTTTCTCTTTCTCGTCTTGCGCGGAATATCTCCTATACAAGCGTCGTTCTTTACGTTATTTATACTGCGTGTTCTTTGCAGTTGAATGTATATAATGTTACGGTGCATGCGGGAGGTGCCCCCTTGGGGCATTGGTTTCTGCGAGTATGTAGAGGGAATTACGGCATTTGGAAGAGTGAAGTCCATGGTGTAGTGGTTATCGCGTCTGACCGGCAATCGAAGATCCCGGGTCGTTCCCAGGTGGTACTTCATTTTTTCATTTGTTTTTTTCTCTTTCTCGTCTTGCGCGGAATATCTCCTATATACAGGCGTCGTTCTTTACGTTTATTTATACTGCGTTTTTCTTTGCAGTTGAATGTATATAATGTTACGGCATGCGGGAGGTGCCCCCTTGGGCATTGGTTTCTGGCGAGTATGTAGAGGAATTACGGCATTTGGAAGAGTGAAGTCCATGTGTAGTGTTATCGCGTCTGACCCGGCAATCGGAAGATCCCGGGTTCGATTCCCAGGTTGGTCTGTCTTTTTTCATTTGTTTGTTTTCTGCTTTCTCGTCTTGCGCGGAATACTCCTATACAAGCGTCGTTCTTTACGTTATTTATACTGCGTGTGTTTTGCAGTGAATGTATATAATGTTACGGCATGCGGGAGGTGCCCCCTTGGGGCATTGGTTTCTGCCAGTATGTAGAGGAATTACGGCATTTGGAAGAGTGAAGTCCATGGTGTAGTGGTTATCGCGTCTGACCGGCAATCGGAAGATCCCGGGTTCGATTCCCAGGTGGTACTTCATTTTTTCATTTGTTGTTTTCTCTTTCTCGTCTTGCAGCGGAATATCTCCTATACAAGCGTCGTTCTTTACGTTATTTATACTGCGTGTTCTTTGCAGTTGAATGTATATAATGTTACGGCATGCGGGAGGTGCCCCCTTGGGGCATTGGTTTCTGCGAGTATGTAGAGGAATTACGGCATTTGGAAGAGTGAAGTCCATGGTGTAGTGGTTATCGCGTCTGACCGGCAATCGGAAGATCCCGGGTTCGATTCCCAGGTGGTACTTCATTTTTTCATTTGTTGTTTTCTCTTTCTCGTCTTGCGCGGAATATCTCCTATACAAGCGTCGTCTTTACGTATTTATACTGCGTGTTCTTTGCAGTTGAATGTATATAATGTTACGGCATGCGGGAGGTGCCCCCTTGGGGCATTGGTTTCTGCGAGTATGTAGAGGAATTACGGCATTTGGAAGGTGAAGTCCTGGTGTAGTGGTTATCGCGTCTGACCGGCAATCGGAAGATCCCGGTTCGATTCCAGGTGGTACTTCATTTTTTCATTTGTTGTTTTCTCTTTCTCGTCTTGCGCGGAATATCTCCTATACAAGCGTCGTTCTTTACGTTATTTATACTGCGTGTTCTTTGCAGTTGAATGTATATAATGTTACGGCATGCGGGAGGTGCCCCCTTGGGGCATTGGTTTCTGCGAGTATGTAGAGGAATTACGGCATTTGGAAGAGTGAAGTCCATGGTGTAGTGGTTATCGCGTCTGACCGGCAATCGGAAGATCCCGGTTTCGATTCCGGTGGTACTTCATTTTTTTCATTTGTTGTTTTCTCTTTCTCGTCTTGCGCGGAATATCTCCTATACAAGCGTCGTTCTTTACGTTTTTTACTGCGTGTTCTTTGCAGTGAATGTATATAATGTTACGGGCATGCGGGAGGTGCCCCTTGGGGCATTGGTTTCTGCGAGTATGTAGAGGAATTACGGCATTTGGAAGAGTGAAGTCCATGTGTAGTGGTTATCGCGTCTGACCGGCAATCGGAAGATCCCGGGTTCGATTCCCAGGTGGTACTTCATTTTTTCATTTGTTGTTTTCTCTTTCTCGTCTTGCGCGGATATCTCCTATACAAGCGTCGTTCTTTACGTTATTTATACTGCGTGTTCTTTGCAGTTGAATGTATATAATGTTACGGCATGCGGGAGGTGCCCCCTTGGGCATTGGTTTTCTGCGAGTATGTAGAGGAATTACGGCATTTGGAAGAGTGAAGTCCATGGTGTAGTGGTTATCGCGTCTGACCGGCAATCGGAAGATCCCGGGTTCGATTCCCAGGTGGTACTTCATTTTTTCATTTGTTGTTTTCTCTTTCTCGTCTTGCGCGGAATATCTCCTATACAAGCGTCGTTCTTTACGTTATTTTACTGCGTGTTCTTTGCAGTTGAATGTATATAATGTTACGGCATGCGGGAGGTGCCCCCTTGGGGCATTGGTTTCTGCGAGTATGTAGAGGATTACGGCATTTGGAAGAGTGAAGTCCATGGTGTAGTGGTTATCGCGTCTGACCGGCAATCGGAAGATCCCGGGTTCGATTCCCAGGTACTTCATTTTTTCATTTGTTGTTTTCTCTTTCTCGTCTTGCGCGGAATATCTCCTATACAAGCGTCGTTCTTTACGTTATTTATACTGCGTGTTCTTTGCAGTTGAATGTATATAATGTTACGGCATGCGGGAGGTGCCCCTTGGGGCATTGGTTTCTGCGAGTATGTAGAGGAATTACGGCATTTGGAAGAGTGAAGTCCATGGTGTAGTGGTTATCGCGTCTGACCGGCAATCGGAAGATCCGCGGGTTCGATTCCCAGGTGGTACTTCATTTTTTCATTTGTTGTTTTCTCTTTCTCGTCTTGCGCGAAATATCTCCTATACAAGCGTCGTTCTTACGTTATTTTACTTGCGTGTCTTTGCAGTTGAATGTATATAATGTTACGGCATGCGGGAGGTGCCCCCTTGGGGCATTGGTTTCTGCGAGTATGTAGAGGAATTACGGCATTTGGAAGAGTGAAGTCCATGGTGTAGTGGTTATCGGAAGATCCCGGGTTCGATTCCCAGGTGGTACTTCATTTTTTCATTTGTTGTTTCTCTGTTTCTCGTCTTGCGCGGAATATCTCCTATACAAGTGTCGTTCTTTACGATATATATATATATATATATATATATATATATATTATATATATATACACACACACACGAGAGCGAACAATATACATATTCGTGTTCACGTATGTCGTGTAATAATTAATTGGAAGTAAGTTTTCAATTATTTTAAGTCATTATTGTTTAAATTATATTATTTTTAAAGCGTTACAGTTACAACACCTGTGCACCTTATTAAAATAACCATTATTAAAATAACCTTATTAAAATAACCACGGAACCTTTCAAATGTTCCGTGCGATGATTCCTCATTTCACTCAGGTCAAGCTTGTCGGCCCTACTCTCATAATATATATATATATATATATATATATATTATATATATATATATATATATATATATAATATATATATTATTATATTAGAATTATTTTGAATCTGTTTCCAAGTAAATAATTTGCTTTTCTGGCTGAGGGAGATGTGTTACATTGTTTATTGATAAAATTGCCGAGGAGAAAAATGTATTGAAATAATATTATAGTGGGAAAATTGAGTATATAATGCATGGAATAGAAAATTGTTTCGTGTTATTTGTTGTTGTTGTTCTCGTTGTTGTTGTTGTTTTTGTGTGTTCAAAGAATTACTCAAAATGACATATATTTATTGAATTAATATTAATAAGCAAAACGGAAAAATTATATTTCCGTAATACACTGTAATACAAATGGCAAACAAACAATCAACTGACAGAAATCGGGCGCTACTTTTGACTCACCCTGTATATTATATATATATTATATATATATATATATATATATATATTACATTAATGCGAAGATTTATCAGTAATCCTCGATTAAAAGATAATTTAACTTGTTTTTAAATGCCTTCACAATACATCAGTAATATATTTTAATATGAGTAAATATGAGCCTTTAATATGAGCCTTTACATCACATCAGTAATATCTTAGTATGAGTAAATATGAGCCTTTAATATGAGCCTTCACATCACATCAGTAATATTTTTTAGTATGAGTAAATATGAGCCTTTAATATGAGCCTTTATATCACATCAGTAATATTTTTTAGTAGAGTAAATATATGAGCCTTTAATATGAGCCTTTACATCACATCAGTAATATCTTTTAATATGAATAAATATGAGCCTTTACATCACATCAGTAATATCTTTTAATCATTTCATACACTTAAGATAAAAACTTCTAAATTTAGAACTTATAACTTCTTTTTGAAGGTGGATTCTAAGGGGTAAATAAATTTTTTGTTAGATATAATAATTCTTTTTATCTAATTTTGATGATGCTGATCATAATAATATGGTAAAAGTAGTGGGCCACTTTAGTTGGCCTTAGCGCCGTGCCAGTTTCTGGCCCTCCAGAGTGATTATTATTATTATTATTATATTATTATTATTAATATTATTAGATATGCATAAAATACAAAAATATTTCATTCACGACATATCAAATACTTGAGAAAAAAAAAAAAATTGAGCATTTAAATTGGCCAAATCCAAATATTTTCTTTTTCTTTTTCATTTCTACTTTGTGAACTTTCTCAAATTTTGAACGAACCAATTTTCAACTAAATTTTACCTCGTTTCTTTAAAATTTATTTCATGTTCAAGGATTGAAAAACATTTTGAGTAACGACACCGAAGGAAAGTGTTCCTTTTCAATGTTTTTGTATTCGTTATATTCATTTCTAAATTAAAAGAGTTACAAATAAAAAATATGCGTATAGAAAACGTGAGCCTCATCTAAAAAGAGACGAATGGCTGCTTCACAGCACCGCTTTCCTTAAAAGCATCAAATTTAAACGATGTTAATTTTGTTCATTTCTTGGGTGTGGGGAGGGACCGTCCTCTGCGCACAATCATGAATTCGGATTCCATATTAAGTTGTGGGTGCACTAGTTATAACCCTTGGTGCTTATTAGTAAGGAGGCTAAATCGTGCACTGAACAGCTGCACAATATTACGATAACTGGGTTTTTAGGTCTTCAATTTTATATCATTTTGCTTCTCTCTCTCTCTCTCTCTCTCTCTCTCTCACACACACAATTATATATATGAACATGAAACTGAATCCAAGTTCGTTTGTGGCAAATTGATCAAAGAAAATTGAAATATTTATTAAGAGAAGGCTGGAAAGGTGATATTGTATACATTAAAAAACAAGAGAGAGTTACAAGGAGTTACATGGAAAAGAAGTACCTCAAAAGTCCTTGCGGCCCATACCGAGAAGGTACCAATGGCAACGGGTGCCACGGAAAATTTTCTACACACTCAAATAGTGTGCAAGATTTGGTCTAACCTTTCTTGAAATGATCCACAGAGGAACTGTTCACAACTTCTGAAGGTAACGTGTTCCACGTGTCACAGATCTTATAGGTAAAGTAATTCCCACACACACTAGTCCTAAACCGTTTCAAATCCAACTTCCAACCATTGTTGCGAGTTGGGCTATCATTTAAACTAAACATGCTTCTAAAATCGACATCGTTGAACCCGTGCAACAGCTTGAAAACCTCGATGAGTTGACCGCGCAGCCTCCGAGTTTCCAGCGAAAACAAGTTCTGGGCGCGTAAGCGTCGATTGTAACCCATATGCCAAACGGAAGGGATTAACTTTGTGGCCCTCGCCTGCACTCACTCCAGCCTCTCAATATCTTTCCTGAAGGTGGGCGACCAGAACTGCACAGCATACTCCAGTTGCGGCCGAACCATGGAATTGTACAGAGAGAGCACAATCTCCTTGTTCCGAAACTGAAATTGCCTCCTGATATAACCCAACAGCTTCTGGGCTTTCTTTTCCACCTCTACGCACTGTTTCGTAAACTTAAGGTCGCTGCTAATTAGCACACCCAAGTCCTTTTCGAAATCAGTGGCCTCCATATTACTCCCCAATATGTAGTCCGACTTGGGATTGGCATAGCCAATGTGCATCACCTTGCATTTACTCAAGTTAAACGGCATTTGCCATTTTTCGGACCACTCTCCTATCCTACTTGGTCCGCACGCAGTTGCTCGATCGCTTCGGGCATCCCAACATTGGCCCCAAGCTTGGTGTCATCAGCGAATTGGCGATCCGACTGACGATGCCACCTTCGATATCATATATGTAAATGATAAACAACAGTGGCCCCAAAACGGAACCCTGAGGAACCCCACTAGTGACCGAGGCCCAGAGAGAGAGAGAGAGAGTTACAAGGAGTTACAAGGAAAAGAAGTACCTCAAAAGGCCTTGCGGCCCATACCGAGGAGGTACCAATGGCAACGGGTGCCAGGGAAAATTTTGTAAAAGTTTATTTTTCTTTCAACTATCCTAGCAGTAGTAGAAAACTGGATAGAAAAGTAGAAGGCTCTCTCCCCACCCTCCGCTCCCTCCCTGCCAGAGGCAGGTACGGAAAAAGGTTGAAGAAAATACCTTGACCCTGGAAAAGTAGCCAAGGAAATTTTACAGGAAAGTGGAGAATATATAAATAGCTCTATATTTAGCTTGCTCACAGAGACACCGAGCAAGCGAACTCCTGCAGAGTTTTCTGAGGTTTTAATCTTAAACTATGAGTGTGTTCAGTACTTTGTCTAGCCTATTTTAAACAGATTTACACTTTGACTGGAAACAACCTCTGAGGGAAGTTGGTTCCAGATATTAACTATTTTATAGGAAAAGAAATTTCCGCAGACTGAGGTCCTAAATGTCTTTACACACTCAAATAGTGTGCAAGATTTGGTCTACCCTTTTCTTGAACTGATCCACAGAGGAACTGTTCACAACTTCCGAGGTAACCTGTTCCATGTGTCACAGATCTTATACGTAAAGTAATTCCCACACACACTAGTCCTAAACCGTTTCAAATCCAACTTCCAATCATTGTTGCGAGTTGGGTTATCATTTAAACTAAACATACTTCTAAAATCGACATCGTTGAACCCGCGTAAGAGCTTGAAAACTTCGATCAGTTGACCGCGCAGCCTCCGAGTTTCAAGCGAAACAAGTTCAGGGCGCGTAACCGTCGATTGTAGCCCATATGCCTAACGGAAGGGATTAACTTTGTGGCCCTCGCCTGCACTCGCTCCAGCCTCTCAAATCTTTCCTGAGGGTGGGCGACCAGAACTGCACAGCATACTCCAGGTGCGGCCGAACAAGGGAATTGTACAGTGAGAGCACAATCTCCTTGTTCCGAAACTGAAATTGCCTCCTAATATAACCCAATAGTTTCTGGGCTTTCTTTTCCACCTCTACGCACTGTTTCGTAAACTTAAGGTCGCTGCTAATTAGCACACCCAAGTCCTTTTCTAAATCAGTCACCTCGATATTACTACCCAACATCGAGTAGTCCGACTTGGGATTGGCGTAGCCAATGTGCATCACTTTGCATTTACCCAAGTTAAACGGCATTTGCCATTTTTCGGACCACTCTCCTATCCTACCTAGGTCCGCACGCAGTTCCTCGATCGCTTCGGGCGTCCCAACATTGGCCCCAAGCTTGGTGTCATCAGCGAATTTGGCGATCCGACTGACGATGCCACCGTCGATATCATTTATGTAAATGATAAACAACAGCGGCCCCAAAACGGAACCCTGAGGAACCCCACTAGTGACCGAGGCCCAACCCGAACTAGCACCTTTAATTACAACCCTCTGCCGCCTACTCTTCAGCCAGTTTTCAAGCCACCTACCTATTTCCCCACCGATACCCAGCGCGCGCACTTTCGCCATTAGCTAGCGGTGAGGTACCTTATCAAAGGCTTTCTGAAAGTCGAGATAAAGTATATCAATCGCCCTACTCTTATCGTACTCACCCAACATGACGTGGAAAAAACTCGAGCAAGTTGGTGAGACACGACCTATGCCGTCTAAACCCATGTTGGGAGTCCCCAAGCAGCTTGTGAGAGAGAGAGAGAGAGAGAGAGAGAGAGAGAGAGAGAGAGAGAGAGAGAGAGAGAGAGAGAGAGAGAGAGAGAGAGAGAGAGAGAGAGAGAGGAGAGTTACAAGGAGTTACAAGGAAAAGAAGTACCTCAAAAGGCGTTGCGGCCCATACCGAGGAGGTACCAATGGCAACGGGTGCCAGGGAAAACTTTTGTAAAAGTTTATTTTTCTTTCAACTATCCTAGCAGTAGTAGAAAACTGGATAGAAAAGTAGAAGGCTCTCTACCCAGGGAGAGAGAGAGAGAGAGAGAGAGAGAGAGAGAGAGAGAGAGAGAGAGAGAGAGAGAGAGAGAGAGAGAGAGAGAGAGAGAGAGAGAGAGAGAGAGAGTTTACGTTAGCAAATAGAGCCATTTTCGTGGCGGTTGGTTGTTGTCCGCCCAATACACACTCTGACACTCTCTCTGTAATGATTTATTCCGAAACATCTTTCTGCGACTATAAAAGATTTGAACAAAATCAGTAATTAATTAATTAATTAAGACAAAGATTTCTCATCTTTGGAAAAAACCCATGGATTTTTTCCTCTTTTTTATAACTATTTATTTCCGATTCTTTTCTGCTCTGCAATTTTATCCCAAAACCTCCCCTAAATTCCTCTAAATTCCCTTAAATACCCCTAATTGAAATGGGTAATCTGCGGGTAATAATTCAATTATTTTTGTATATCAATGCATTAGTTTAATAAGAAATGAAAAGAATGGTACATCATATGTTTGAAGTATTGATCTCCCTCCTCCCGTATCGTTTATTAAGGCTATATTAAACGTTGGTTTGCTCCTTCAGCCATTTCTTAATTAAGGTTCTTGGGAGGAAAAATAATAAGCTATTCCTTGCTCAGGTTTGAGGTTCACAGAAATCAAAGAAAGACCTCACTAGGTCACTATTGGTAGCGTTATTGTTTTATTCTAATTTTGGTAAAATTAGGAAAAGTTATTGCTTTAAGGATGAAATGTTGAAAGAACGGTTTTAATATACGATATTTATTAGTTATTAAGTAATGAAAGATTAGAAATGTATAGATTTATGTGGAATAAACACGCCAATCTGTTACCTTTCTGAAGAAGAAACTCCAATAATAAAATATACATCCTTTATAAAATAACGGGCAAATAAAACAGAGGGGCATTTTTGTGGAACACCCTATATATATATATATATATATATATATATATATATATATATAGAGCTTCGTTTAACATTGATTTTACCTTCGCCCGAATTGTTCATTCTGGCGAAGGTTAAGCTTGTTTCTCCATCTTAGTCCCGCAGCTTAACGTGGAATCCGAACCACGACCAGCACGGGTGGTCAAAAATTACAAAGTCCACTCCCGGACTCAATCTCACAATCTCCCGATCAGCATCCCAGCTTCTTAACCGCTAGGCTACCCGGCATACCCATTTATCTACCAAGGATGAACAGCTGGGTTAGCTGCACACTGCCTGCCGCCACTGGGAATCAAACCCGGGGCCAGTGGATTTGTAGTCAGCGATGCTAACCACTACATGCTATACAGTATATATATATATATATATATAGATATATATATATATATATATATATATATACACACACACGAGAGCGAACAATATACATATTCGTGTTCACGTATGTCGTGTAATAATTAATTGGAAGTAAGTTTTCAATTATTTTAAGTCATTATTGTTTAAATTATTATTTTTTAAAGCGTTACAGTTACAACACCTGTGCACCTTATTAAAATAACCATTATTAAAATAACCTTATTAAAATAACCACGGAACCTTTCAAATGTTCCGTGCGATGATTCCTCATTTCACTCAGGTCAAGCTTGTCGGCCCTATATCATATATATATATATATATATATATATATATTATAATTAGAATTATTTTGAATCTGTTTCCAAGTAAATAATTTGCTTTTCTGGCTGAGGGAGATGTGTTACATTGTTTATTGATAAAATTGCCGAGGAGAAAATAGTATTGAAATAATATTATAGTGGGAAAATTGAGTATATAATGCATGGAATAGAAAATTGTTTCGTGTTATTTGTTGTTGTTGTTCTCGTTGTTGTTGTTGTTTTTGTGTGTTCAAAGAATTACTCATAAAATGACATAATATTTATTGAATTAATATTAATAAGCAAAACGGAAAAATTATATTTCCGTAAATTTGAGAGAGAGTTACGAGGAGTTACGAGGGCAAGAGGGAGCTTCAAAAACCTTTCGGTCCACTAGGAAGGTTCCTCTTATTAAACTAGTGCATTTTTTAATTATTCTGGCAATAGTAGAAAACTAGATAGAAAAGCATAAGGCTCTCTCCCCACCCTCCGCTATGTCTCCGCCAGAGGGGAGATACGGAAAAAGGTTGAAGAAAATACATTTACCCTTGAAAAAGAGCCAAGGAAATTTTGCAGGAAAGAGGAAAATATATAAACTAGTTCGGCACTTTTTTTTATGCAGAAAGGAGAGACCAAAAGCGCCCCCCCCCCCCACCCACCGTAGAAGAAGAAGAGAGCTGAAATCAAGGTCCAGGGTTTTCGAGATGCCTAGACACTGCGTTTGAAAGATTGGCGGTCATAGACAGGGGGAAATACCGAGTAACCCTTGCGTCCTCCTTAAAGGAGGAGGCATACAGTTGGAGAGCTTAGAAAAGTAGTGTCCGTTATAATAGCGACAGTAAAGAGAGAGTGAGGCAACATTGCGGCGAAGAGAGAGAGGGACTGAAGACAGTCAGTAAGAGGCGGGAAACTGATGAAATGAAAAGCCTTTGAATCCAACCGGTCAAGTAGGACTGTGTGGGTTGATCCACCCCGAACATGAGAAGCGTACTTCATACAGGGGTGGACAAGACCCCTGTACAGAGACAGCAACTGAGCCTGGGTGAAGGTGAAGAAACTGCGGAGGCGGTACAGCACACGTAACCTCTTAGAAGCTGTTTTGGAAAGAGAGTACATCACGAGAAAAGGAAACGCTAAGAATGTTAAGAGAAAAAGAAGGATTCAGTTATGTATTGCTGAAGGTAAGGGGATAGTCGTGGTTAAGATTGTGACGAGTAAACAGAGTTAGGAACCGAGTGTCTGAGGTATTGAAAGCCACAAGATTTTCTCTGCCCCAATCAGAAATGGCAGAAAGATCAGAGGTCAGGTGTGTCTATGCACACATAGAGAGAGAGAGAGAGAGAGAGAGAGAGAGAGAGAGAGAGGAGAGAGAGAGAGAGAGAGAGGAGAGAGAGAGAGAGAGAGAGAGAGAGAGAGAGAGAGAGAGAGAGAGAGAGAGAGATTTGTTCCGATAGAGACAATGCAATTAAGAGGGAAATTGTTTGTTTGTATAATTTCTTATTAAGGATTATCCGCATATAGCGAGGCTGTTAATAAAAGAGTTAATCACGTTATCAAAATGAAGCGAAAAATACACCAACGTTTTGTCATAAATATCACATATCTTTAGTTTCGGTATATACTGTAATTAAAAAGGATCAAGATCAATATACAGTATATATATATATATATATATATATATATATATATATATATATATATATATATATATATATATATATATATATATATATATATGATAAAAAAAAATAAAGAAAAAGAATTTTTTGGCTTTACTTCTCAATTTGCCACCCTAAATAGCAGGATACAAGTGAAGTTTATAATATTTTGGCTAATAATATTATATCTTACAAATCTTAATAGAATTTACATCTGAGTTTCTTGGCGTCTTAAGAAGAACGTGTTATACCCTTTTTGTTTCTTCCATTAAGTAGCGTAACGAGTTAAAGTTTTCCTTAATGGAACGGCGAAACAAGAAGGTTCTCAAGAGTAAATTTCAACAATTCAGAAGTTCCTCGGCGAATACCAGCAACCAGCAATTCCAGCAACCTTTCAGCAGCAACATGTCTAAGCCTTTCGTGAAACACAGGGAAGGGCTGAATGATACTTATTGCGCGTCTTTAATTATTTGTCATATCTCCTAAAGGTATTTGTACGTTAAAAGTAAAGCTATATTTATTCACAGGGAGCTTATTTTATCTCGGCAAAGCTCCGTATATATTTAGTTTCTCTTCCTACACGTATCTAAATACGGTGCAAGGTCGGACAATAGACAGATGTACCTTTGTTTTACAACTTCATAAATAGAATTTGATGAAGGAGTAACTTGTCTTTTACTCATAAAATTTCCACAGGAAAGACGTGGCTCCGAAATCTAACACTGAATCTTAGAAGGTATTAACTTCTACAGGGTGGCCCATAAGTCCTAATCGTTTATAACTAAGCGAAAATACAAAAAAAAATAAAAGTAAAAAGTTTATAATAAGTTGTGAAATATTTATGGATTATTCAAAATGCAAAATATAAGAATCTCGACAAATATTCTTTCCTTAGTAATCGATTACGTCAGATGGATTTTCGCTTTAATTATAACCGATTGGGACCTATGGGCCACCCTGTACATTCTGAAAACTCCATTATTCCCTTACCCTGAAAGACTGAATCGACTTTTGATTACGTAATAAAACAACCCAAAACCGAGTAGTTTCTACACTCTCAATGAGTAATTTTATAAGAACCAAAATGGAGATTGTATGCATGATATAATTAAAACAATTACTTTCCAAACCTTTAATTAAAAAGAGAAAATTAAAAAGAAGCCTCAAGCCCGAGTAAAATTTAATGAATATTAAAAATTCTATAGATTCTACCCAAAATTGCTTGCCTTAAATTTCATGATTTCGTAACCTACCCAAACAAGCGTCTCAAACATTTTTTTCATTTTTTCATTCAACGACTCCTTCAAAAGTGAAGAACGGGGTGGGTGGGGGATGGGTTGGGGTGTTGGGCTATTTCAATTACAAATAACATTCACAGAGCGTAAATAACTGGTACTATAATCATTGTGAGGTAGCATTAAAAATGAGTATTTCATTTATTAATGTCAGTACATGTTATGTTTACCCTATAAAATTTCATTGATTCATACAGACCACCGATATTAAAATTTGAACTGGTCCATATATATATATATATATATATATATATATATATATATATATATATATATGAAAAATTATTTCACGAAAGTGACACGTGAAAAATATTTATGATGAATAAAACCACGAAGGGAAAAGAAACACAAAGGGGTGCTCAAGCGCTTTCGTCTAATGACATCCTCAGGAACACTGAGTGAAAGGACAGATCAAGGCAATATATAGGTTACAAAAATAAACATACATACATACATATACATATATATATACATATATTATATATACATATATATACACATATATATACATATATACATATATATAGTAAGCATAGAAAAAATTGTGGAGGAGCAAACACATTTGTATGGGAAATTGACACTTTTAGCACTTTGGCCGACATTCAATATAAATTCAAATGGCTTGTTTATGGAACAGGTCACAAAAGAATAAAGAAATAAAAATAAATATAAATATAAATTGAGAAAAAAAAAAAATTAATTACAAAATAGTGCCTTAGTGATATATATGTCACAGCCTAAATAACCATAAAGAAATAAACCAACAAATAAAAAACCACAAATATATATATATATATATATATATATATATACACACACATACACACATATACATATATATAGTAAGTAAAGAAAAAATTGTGGGAGGAGCAAACACATTTGTATGGGAAAATGACACTTTTAGCACTTTGGCCGACATTCAATATAAATTCAAATGGCTTGTTTATGGAACAGGTCACAAAAGACTAAAGAAATAAAAATAAATATAAATATAAATAGGGAAAAAAAAATTATAAAATAATGCCTTAGTGATATATATATGTCACAGCCTAAATAACCATAAAGAAATAAACCAACAGATAAAAAACAAAAATTGTAAGTGGAGTCTACAAATTCAATCTCAAAAGGGAAGTTTACAATCAATTTAATAGATGATGCCAAATTGATATATGTCACAAAAAATAAAAAATAAAAAATAATAATAAAAAATAATAATAATAATTGAAAAATAAATTTTAAGAGAGGCACACCAATTTATAAGGGAAAAATTACCAAAGGTTTTTTAGTTATTGTCTGAATCATGCATACTATGGTCACAAACGAATAAAAAAGTACAAGTAAATATAAATTGGAAAACAAAATGATGCCTAGATGATATATAAAGAACCATAAAAATATATACAACATATATAAGGTATATATACGAAATATAAACGCAATATATACAGAATATATATATATATATATATATATATATATATATATATATGCATAAGGGAAAAAATTACCAAAGGTTTGTTTTTATAATTATTGTCTGAAAAATCGGTAGGTCGCAAAAGAATAAAGAAATAAAATAAATATAAATTGAAAAAATTACAAATAATACAACTACACATGTATACCCGCATAACCAAATATATATACATATACATACATATATACAAACACACACACACACACATATATATATATATATACACATACAAGCTTGACCTTCGCGAAATGAGAAATCATCGCGCGGAACCTTTGTAAGGTTGTAAGGTAAGGTAAGGTACATACACATATATATACACACATATATATATATATATATATATATATATATATATATATATATACACATATATATACACATATATACATACATATACATATACACACATACATACATACATATACATATACACACATATACATACACACACATTTAACTGCAATGACCACGCACATACTCACATACACATACATACATACACATACACGCATACAGCAAAAATTGAAAAATATAATTGTAAGAGGAACCTACAGATTTCTAAGGAAACAAAGACAAAAACAAATTTTTACCAAAGATTTAACAACCTGCCCTTTTTGTTTAAATCCATTCTGAAGGAATTCAGAGCAACGGGATCGAGTTGAAACAGACCTTTACTCATGTTAAGGTTATTTGTAAGTTGAATTATAGCCGACTCAAGAATATTTCTATTAACAATGTTGCTAGAGTGAAACAAAACTGAAGCATTATTCCAATCAATACAATGGGATAACTCTGACAAATGGACAAAAAGGGCACTGGACAACTGTCCCGTTCTAACGGAATATTGATGCTGTTTTATACGCGTTTGCAAATCCTTTCCCGTCTGACCTATGTAAAAGGAATCACATTGCTTCCACCCAATTTTATAGATAATGCCTAAATTATTGGTAGGGCTATTTTTTACTATGATGTTTTTCACAATATTGTTATATGGAAAAACTACACTGATATCCAAAAGTTTAAGTACATTAGCAATGCCTAAGAAGCCCGGAAAAATGGAAGTACTAAAATATTCTTTGACAAGGTGCGAGTGTTATTATTCACACGATAGAAGGTTCGTTTAGCCTTATTAAGACAAGATTCCATGAACGCAGATGGGTAACACAACTCACTTCCAATACCGTTGATATTTTCCAATTCGGCATCGATGTATTCCGGACTGGCGATCCTAAGAGCGCGGAGAAACATTGAGGAAAATATGGCCTTTTTAATAGGGGTGTCATGTCCAGAGTAAAAGTGTACGTAGGACAAATTGTTTGTTTTTTTCCGATAGACACTAAACTTAAAACCCGGGCTATCCCTATGAACACGCACATCCAAAAACGGGATTGAGTTGTCTTGTTCCACTTCTAAAGTAAATTTAATGGAGGGGACTTGGTCATTTAACTGAAGGAGGAAGTCATCCAGGTCACGATTCATGGGCCAGATACACAAAATATCGTCGACGTACCGCAACCAAGGGATTTCTTTATTCTTTTGCGACCTACCGATTTTTCAGACAATAATTATAAAAACAAACTTGGTAATTTTTTCCCTTATGCATATATATATATATATATATATATATTCTGTATATATTGCGTTTATATTTCGTATATATACCTTATATATGTTGTATATATTTTTATGGTTCTTTATATATCATCTAGGCATCATTTTGTTTTCCAATTTATATTTACTTGTACTTTTTTATTCGTTTGTGACCATAGTATGCATGATTCAGACAATAACTAAAAAACCTTTGGTAATTTTTCCCTTATAAATTGGTGTGCCTCTCTTAAAATTTATTTTTCAATTTATTATTATTATTTTTTATTATTATTTTTTATTTTTTATTTTTTTGTGACATATATATCAATTTGGCATCATCTATTAAATTGATTGTAAACTTCCCTTTTGAGATTGAATTTGTAGACTCCACTTACAATTTTTGGTTTTTTATCTGTTGGTTTATTTCTTTATGGTTATTTAGGCTGTGACATATACAGTATATCACTAAGGCATTATTTTATAATTTTTTTTTCCCTATTTATATTTATATTTATTTTTATTTCTTTAGTCTTTTGTGACCTGTTCCATAAACAAGCCATTTGAATTTATATTGAATGTCGGCCAAAGTGCTAAAAGTGTCATTTTCCCATACAAATGTGTTTGCTCCTCCCACAATTTTTTCTTTACTTACTATATATATGTATATGTGTGTATGTATATGTGTATATATATATATCTATATATATATATATATATTTGTGGTTTTTTATTTGTTGGTTATTTCTTTATGGTTATTTAGGCTGTGACATATATATCACTAAGGCACTATTTTGTAATTATTTTTATTTTTTTTTTTTTCACAATTTATATTTATATTTATATTTATTTCTCTATTCTTTTGTGACCTGTTCCATAAACAAGCCATTTGAATTTATATTGAATGTCGGCCAAAGTGCTAAAAGTGTCAATTTCCCATACAAATGTGTTTGCTCCTCCCACAATTTTTTCTATGCTTACTATATATATATATATATATATATGTATATGTATGTATGTATGTTTATTTTTGTAACCTATATATTGTCTTGATCTGCCCTTTCACTCCAGTGTTCCTGAGGATGTCATTAGACGAAAGCGCTTGAGCACCCCTTTGTGTTTCTTTTCCCTTCGTGGTTTTATTCATCATATATATATATATATATAATGAATGAATGATGCAAATCCACAAGGAAAAAGAAAAGAAAAATGATTCCAAGGACTTTCGTATATTCAGAAGTACACCTCGTCAAAGAATGAAGGGAGAAGACGAAATGACAAAAATATATACCTATGTACAGCGGGACGGAAAAATAGAAAGGTTAGCACCTGATTAACAAGAGTTAATTAGAGGCAAAAGTTATTTTAACAGGATACTGTCAATTTTATACATTCCCGCACTGTTATTGAAATTATTTTTAAAATGGATAAATGCACATTCTAGAATATTCCTTTCAATTATATCTGTTTTTTTAACGAGCGCTTTAGAACTATCCCATTTGATACTATGATTACATCTATAGGCCTACACATGGTTAAACAATGAATTAGAATTATTTGCTAATATGCGTGTAGAATGGCAAATAATTCTAATGCATTGTTTAACCATATGTATAGATGTAATTATAGTATCAAGTGGGATAGTTTTAAAGCGCTCTTTAAAAACCCAGATATAATTGAAAGGAATATTCTAGAATGTGCATTTATCCATTTTAAAAGTAATTTCAATAACAGTGCGGGAATGTATAAAATTGACAATATCCTGTTAAAATACCTTTTACCTCTAATTAACTCTTGTTAATCAGGTGCTAATCCTTGACGAGGTGTACTTCTGAATACACGAAAAGGCCTTGGAATCATTTTTCTTTTTCCTTGAGGGTTTGCATCATATATATATATATATATATATATAATGGTCCCATAAGAAACTTTTATGTTACACACAAACCGTGCTAGGAGCGAGGAACTCTTCTAGGAAAATTAAATCCACTATAGTCCGAATAAGTAAAGATAAATGACAAATACTATAGTTTTTCCTCTTCATGATGGAAGCCCAACGTGGGCGACGGGTCACTCGCAAAAAGGCCCTAAAATATAGCTCCCCTCACCAGCTATCTGCAAAGCAGCTAGGACCCAGCTTTGAGACAGGGTCTAGGGTTTAAAACTGTCTCGCCCACTACATTCAGAACCTCATTATACGCAAGAAACTCGTTGCATTCACCTCGGTTTGAATACATCAAAGAAAAGGAGGTAACTACTGTATTGTATTTTTAGCTAAAAAACAAAACTTAAACCTCAACCGGAAAATTTCAGCGTCCACTTTTCAAGTGCCTTAAAAAGTGGGCGCTCAAATTTTCAAGTGCCGTTTCAAGTGACGTCGTTATTGCAGTTCATTGTATCATAACAGCAAAATGACAACACAATGAGAACTTGGTGTCACATTACCGTCTGAAAAGTGGTAGTGATATAGCCGTGAAACTGCCATCATACGAAATACTGACGCCATGTTAATGTTATAGTGACGCTATTATCGAAATTTACGGCATCATGCAACAGCATGAGCGAACAAAAACGCTATTACGACGTCAGTATGATCCACCTTCTAAACGTTAGCATGACGCCAGGCTGCTGTAATTTGTTTAGGAGCGTGTTACTTTAATAGTATGCACTACACCAACCTTCACACTTCATCTTCATCTTTTAATCCCTCCGTCCTTTTGAAATTCAATCCGCGGACACCCGTGCTATTGAGTACCATTTTTCATCAGTGAAATCATATCGTTAATGGCAGCTAAACGTAAGAAAACAAAAGAGCTATTACCATTGCTAAATAAAACATTTTCATAAGCCCTTCTTAAATATGAAACTATTTCTTAGAATACGCGCTCCAATACACAATTTTCGTAACTCATTTGGAGTGGAGTTGGAGTCTTTTACGTAACTCCGGGGATCAGCCATAAAGGCTCTGTCTTCCGGAGGAGCTTCCGAGCTTCCAACCGAAACTCGTGACTCATTTGAAAATGTGTGATGTCACTTTTTATTTTTCTTTCCCTACTTCCTTCCTGTTGTATCAACAAAAATTTTTAATATCTTCACTTGAACTGAAAGAGAACCACAGATTCGAGACGTAAGACCACCACAGATTTGAGACGTAAGACCACCACAGATTTGAGACGTAAGACCACCACTTTTGTTCATACGAAAATCTATAAAAAATGGGTGAATGAATTTTTTGCTGACGCTAAACCCATTTTAGAAGGTTTATCAACTCTGATTTTTTTTTTTTTAATTTTTTTTTTTAATTGAGGTTTAAGACAAAGTTTTTCTTTTCGAGGTAATTTAATGGCGCGCAAGATTCTTATCAGTGAAGTATTGTAAAATTTTTAATAGTTATTTATATTTGGGAAAACAAATATTTAATCAAAATACTTACAAATACTTTTGCAGTAACAAACTTCTATATTGAAAATGTATCCAGATAATATTCTAAATTATACATACATACATACATACATACATGCATATACACACACACACACACACACACCACACACACACACACACATATATAGATATATATATATATATATATATATATATATATATATATATATATATATATACTGATTCTAACTTGCGTAACTTCACTATGTTTAATTAACAAACTTGCTCATTTCATGAAAGTGGGGAATTTTATATACAACTATTGTGAACAGAATGTTTTTTTTATAGTTGAGATACAAGCATTATGGCTATTTAATCAACAGTGTGAATAAGTTACCAATCAGTGTCATTTTTGATGAAGAATGGATGAACACTTTTTAGTTATTATATAATACGTTGATAACGCGGGGTTACAAATGTAACATACCTTCCTCCATTCGAAAAGCGTAAAATTACTACTACACAGTTATTTAAAATCAATTCATACAATTAATGTCACTGCAATTAATAAAACACACCACACACACACACACACACACATATATATATATATATATATATATATATATACACACACAACTTTAAAGGGGACAATAATGGAGTAGTGTATCTTAAGCATATATATGAATGCTCTCAAGGAGTGACAAATGGTAATACTGTAAAATGAAAGCCGTCATATTTACAGTAAATGTAGTTATATAAATTCTCAGTTACGCGAATGTCTCGCTATTCGAGATGGTGAGAATTACCCATAAAATTGTGCCATGAGGTAAACAAGGTCACACTGAATCTACTCCAAATAAAGTAAAGCTTCGTATATGAATCCAATATAAACAGAAGAGAGAGAGAGAGAGAGAGAGAGAGAGAGAGAGAGAGAGAGAGAGAGAGAGAGAGAGAGAGAGAGAGAGAGAGAGAGAGAGAGAGAGAGAGAGAGAGAGAGAGAGAGAGAGAGAGAGAGAGAGAGATTATGACCGAGGAAATTCAATTATACGATACATCGTATTTATTATTAATAACCCCTTTTAAGGCTATTAAATAATTTTGAGCAATGAACCATTATTTGTCCGTCAAAATTTAAACTAAAAATAAAGATAATAAATCTGAAAAAAAAAAAAAAAAAAAAAAATTGTAACAAATTCCTTTTGAAATTCGAAACGAGATTTGTAACGACATAAAAATGAGAATTCGGCTTGAAAATTCCTCTGACAAATTCATACCCGAAATTCTCGATCATTTTCCCTCTTTAAAAGCACTCCACTCTCACATCACTCTAAATACGGTCTCGCGCGCTCATCAACATATTTCAACGGAAATTCAGTTTTATATATATGTATATACAGGGTGGCCCATAAGTCCCAATCGGTTATAATTAAAGTGAAAATCGATTACTAAGGAAAGAATATTTGTCGAGATGGTTATATTTTGCTCTTTGAATATAATCAATAAACATTCCTAAACTTATTATATACTTTTTACTTCGTTTTATGTTTGTATTTTCGCGTTAATTATGACCGATTGGGTCTTACGGGCCACCCTGTATATATGTATATACAGTATATACATATATATATATGATGTTTCAGAAGTACTGCTCCAAAGGCTAATATCATGTACATTATGGGGCAGCCCTTTTGGAACACCCTGCTCTCTCTCTCTCTCTCTCTCTCTCTCTCTCTCTCTCATATATATATATTATATATATATATATATATATATATATTCTTACGTTTCTTTTTTGCTTGCAGGTGAACACGTACTGGGGGTTGCCTCCTTACATCTGCGACTGTTACATTGGAATGGATGTGATTTGTTCTACTTCGTCTATTTTTAATCTGGTTGCAATTAGTATCGACAGGTAAGATTTTCGTACACCTTTCCGATAGTTGGTTGTTATTTTTCTGATTTACTGCTCGCAATTTTGTCTTGGGGATTAGTCTTAGCTTTTTTCATTGTTTTGTTTAAACAAGAGTCTATATTAACCTTTTAGTGTCTAAAGACGCTTCGCCGACTTTGTTCTGGTTAACGACAGAAGATTTTATTCAGTCTCAGAAAAGATCCTTGGGTTTTAAAGAGTTAATGTAGTTTAGCACTATTAATTATAGTTATTAATTATTTATTAGTTATTATAATTTTTGTAATTATTATTATTAATATTATTATTATTATTATTATTATTATTATTATTCCACGGTGGAGACTTTCCTTACCAAACGATCTTCATGAAAATCGGTAGAAATGTTGGACCTATGACCCTCTCTGTAATAAGTCCGAATTGGCTGATTCCCACTAATGTTTGCTATAGATCAGTGTATCAACTCCAAAAATATTGCCCACGCGAGCAAAAATGATAGAAGTCAAAAAATTCTCTTCGAAACTCAAGCTAATAATTTTATCTCAAAACATTAATATTACTAATAGTATTATCGATATTAGTGATAATTGAAAAAAATCATCTCTTTTCGACCGATAGTGATTAAACTTGGCAGGAATGTTCAGGAAGAAATGTTCTTTGGAACAATTAATTAATTATCAGTTCGACCAAATTCCTTAATATACGATGTCAGGGAATCCTATCAAAGTGCGAAAAACTTTTCCAAAGCTCGCGAAAGAATAAACTTTAAAATGCTTTCCAAACAGAGTTTAGATGTGTTCTTTTACTTTTCATTACAACAATCTAATTTAGTTTAGTTTATTTTTCAAATTTCTTTTTGAATTTTGACTTTTAAAAACATATGGTATGTTTCAGCTATGCGCAGTTTATGACGTATTTCTTTCTGAAGATGACCCCACACACACACATTGCCTAATTTCTGTAATAATTGCCGTAGAACAATATCTAACTATATAAGTGTGTGGAAAGGTCTTACAGACCTTTAAAACCTTAACATCTTTAGAATTAAAAATATTGGTTTATAAACCCGTCAGCTTCAATTATACGTTTTTGTAAATTACAATGTAACGTAAAAAAATCAATAGAAACGCGTAATATTAAACTCACCAAATAATGTATAGAACAGAAGTTATAGAAAAATTCATCCTCTTTAGAATACTACTAATTTTGCGTAGGTACTTTTTATAGTTTTTTAGTTATTGGCATTTAAATGAGTACGGGTCGAAAACTTCAAATTTTAAAATATTCCTAGACAGTTCGTTACTGAAATAACGAGTGACATAAATACCATTAGAAAAATCCTCAAAATCTCTATCTGATACAATAATTTAAAACTTAGAATATTGTTTTAAAAAGGAGTAAATACTCAAATATCAATTTTCAAAAAATGAAATAGTCATAAACTAATGCATTTTTAACGTAGTGAGTTTATTTTTTTCTACCGTTATATAAACCATGTAGAGCTGTGTATATGTGGTAAAAATTTCAAGTTCATACCTCTTGCAGTTTTAAATTGAGGATGTAATAAAGTTCATCATTTGGTTATATTTTGCGGTGTAGGCTGAAGGCAGAATTTTTGAAAATTTTGCAGGGGACAAACGCTCATAGACAGTTAACGACAAAAGTCACATCTTCCATATATATATCATTAGAAAGGTCTGAAAATTTCCTATAAGAAATAATTAGTTAAAAATATAATTTTTATTTTGTAAAGGCTTAATAATAAAACAAAATTAAAATTCTTATAAAATATGAAACACTCAAAGGAGAACCTTGAACTTTATATCAGTCGGTAATCAATCCTCCCTGTATATGATATAAAATATATAGGTCTATAGACCTTAAGTATTTATTGTTTATTTTAATTTTTAAAGAACAATGTTCGTATGAATCTGAAGTTTAGGCTTTTTCAGGCATAAATTGAAATTTGCGAAACCAGGAAAAGCTTTATCATATTACATACATTTTAATTCCAGGATTAAAATGAAAATCCCCCACTAACATTAACTGAAAGAAAGTACATCTTAAAATTGTATTATGCTCCAAACCTGATAACACCGTGCCTATAGGGTGTAGGTGATAGAAGTTTATACTATTATACAGAACATTGAAAAATGACCTCTCTTTAAATGTGCCAAATTTTATGAAATTCTGGTCGATAGTTATTATTTTATAACTATAAACTTTAAAGGACGTGATAATAAAAACCCACTCTAATAGACAGAGTTTATTTCCACAACAGTTTCGAAAGTGGGCATCGAAACTGTTGTGGAAATAAACTCTGTCTATTAGAGTGGGTTTTTATTATCATATTTTGACCTTCACGTAGAAAAGTTAAGTTTTTGTATTTAAAGCACGTGCTGAACACGCGTTCACGGAAATATTTCACAGGCAGTAAACGGCAACACTCAGTATAGTGTCATACATACCAGCCTTACAAAGTGGAACTTATAGTTTTGTTATTTGAATGTACTGTAATCTCTCTCTCTCTCTCTCTCTCTCTCTCTCTCTCTCTCTCTCTCTATATATATATATATATATATATATATATATATGATAAATAAAACCACGAAGGAAAGGAAACACAAAAAGGTGCTCAAGCGCTTTCGTCTAATGACATCCTCAGGAACACTGAAGTACATAAAAGGTTACGGCCTATATATAGGTTACAGAAAGAAAAAAATAAAAAATAACATACATACACACAACACATATATATATATATATATATATATATATATATATATATATATATATATACATACACACATATCTACACACATACATATATCTATATATATGCAATAAACGGAGAAGTAAAAATAAAAAATAAAAATTAAAGATTAGAGGATTAACAAAGAGGCATACAGATTTGTAAGGAAAAATATCGATTTTTAGCACAAGATCAAATGAATTAAAAATACAAATTTATACTGGAAATCTACCCGGGTTTTAACACTTTGCCTTTTAGAGTCAAGTTTCGATATATATAAAAATAAAATGAAGATTAAAAGTTAATAAAGTAGCGTACAAGTTTACGAAAGATTTAGCGTCCTACCCTTTTTATCTAAATTTGTTTTGAAGGAATTCAAAACAAGTTGAAATCGAGTTGAAAAAGACCTTTGCTTATGTTGAAGTTATTTGAAAGTTGGATAATGGCAGACTCAAGAATATTTCTATTGACAATGTTGCTAGAATGAAATAAAACTGAAGCATTATTCCAATCAATACAGTGGGATAACTCTGACAAATGGACAAAAAGAGCACTGGACAACTTTCCTGTTCTAACGGAATATTGATGCTGTTTTATACGTGTGTGCAAATCCTTTCCCGTCTGACCTATGTAAAAGGAATCACATTGTTTACACCCAATTTTATAGATAATGCCTGAATTATTGGTAGGGCTATTTTTTACTATGATATTTTTCACAATATTGTTATATGAAAAATACTACATTAATATCCAAAAGTTTAAGTACATTAGCAATGCCTAAAAAGCCCGGGAAAAATGGAAGTACTAAAATATTTTTTGACAAAGTACGAGTGTTATTATTGACACGATAGAAAGTTCGTTTTGCCTTGTTGAGACAAGATTCCATAAACGCAGATGGGTAACACAGATCACTTCCAATACCGTTGATTTTTTCCAATTCGGCATCGATGTATTCCGGACTGGCGATCCTAAGGGCGCGGAGAAACATTGATGAAAAAATGGCCTTCTTAGTGGGGGTGTCATGTCCCGAGTAAAAGTGTACGTAGGACAAATTGTTTGTTGTTTTCCGATAGATACTAAACTTAAAACCTGAGCTTTCCCTATGTACCCGCACATCCAAAAATGGGATTGAATTGTCTTGTTCCACTTCTAAAGTAAACTTAATGGAGGGGACTTGATCATTTAGCTGAAGGAGGAAGTTATCCAGGTCACGATTCATGGGCCAGATACACAAAATATCGTCGACGTACCGCAACCAAGGGATGCCAACCCCCAGGATTCTCGGAATGTAAGTAATTTCGAAAAACTCCATTTAAATATTGGAGAGGAGGGGCGATAAGGGGTTGCCCATGGCCATCCCAAACACTTGTTGATAATACTCGTTATTGAAAGTGAATTTACAGTCTTTGATGCAAAGCTTAATAAGTTCCAAAACGAGTATTATCAACAAGTGTTTGGGATGGCCATGGGCAACCCCTTATCGCCCCTCCTCTCCAATATTTATATGGAGTTTTCGAAATTACTTACATTCCGAGAATCCTGGGGGTTGGCATCCCTTGGTTGCGGTACGTCGACGATATTTTGTGTATCTGGCCCATGAATCGTGACCTGGATAACTTCCTCCTTCAGTTAAATGATCAAGTCCCCTCCATTAAGTTTACTTTAGAAGTGGAACAAGACAATTCAATCCCATTTTTGGATGTGCGGGTACATAGGGAAAGCCCAGGTTTTAAGTTTAGTATCTATCGGAAAACAACAAACAATTTGTCCTACGTACACTTTTACTCGGGACATGACACCCCCACTAAGAAGGCCATTTTTTCATCAATGTTTCTCCGCGCCCTTAGGATCGCCAGTCCGGAATACATCGAGGCCGAATTTCTAAAAAATCAACGGTATTGGAAGTGATCTGTGTTACCCATCTGCGTTTATGGAATCTTGTCTCAACAAGGCAAAACGAACTTTCTATCGTGTCAATAATAACACTCGTACTTTGTCAAAAAATATTTTAGTACTTCCATTTTTCCCGGGCTTTTTAGGCATTGCTAATGTACTTAAACTTTTGGATATTAATGTAGTATTTTCATATAACAATATTGTGAAAAATATCATAGTAAAAAATAGCCCCACCAATAATTCAGGCATTATCTATAAAATTGGGTGTAAACAATGTGATTCCTTTTACATAGGTCAGACGGGAAAGGATTTGCACACACGTATAAAACAGCATCAATATTCCGTTAGAACAGGAAAGTTGTCCAGTGCTCTTTTGTCCATTTGTCAGAGTTATCCCACTGTATTGATTGGAATAATGCTTCAGTTTTATTTCATTCTAGCAACATTGTCAATAGAAATATTCTTGAGTCTGCCATTATCCAACTTTCAAATAACTTCAACATAAGCAAAGGTCTTTTTCAACTCGATTTCAACTTGTTTTGAATTCCTTCAAAACAAATTTAGATAAAAAGGGTAGGACGCTAAATCTTTCGTAAACTTGTACGCTACTTTATTAACTTTTAATCTTCATTTTATTTTTATATATATCGAAACTTGACTCTAAAAGGCAAAGTGTTAAAACCCGGGTAGATTTCCAGTATAAATTTGTATTTTAATTCATTTGATCTTGTGCTAAAAATCGATATTTTTCCTTACAAATCTGTATGCCTCTTTGTTAATCCTCTAATCTTCAATTTTTAATTTTTATTTTTACTTCTCCGTTTATTGCATATATATAGATATATGTATGTGTGTAGATATGTCTGATATATATATATATATATATATATATATATATATATATATATGTTTGTGTGTATGTATGTTATTTATTTTATTTATTTTTTCTTTCTGTAACCTATATATAGGCCGTAACCTTTTATGTACTTCAGTGTTCCTGAGGATGTCATTAGACGAAAGCGCTTGAGCACCTTTTTGTGTTTCCTTTCCTTCGTGGTTTTATTCATCATAAATATTTTTCACGTGTTACTTTCGTGAAATAATTTTCATATATATATATATATATATAACCTTGGTTAATGGTTAACCTTACCTTGGCTTTGCTTCCGTCCGAATTGTTCATTCTGTCAAAGGTCAAGCTTCTCACTCCACCTTAGACCTACAGTTTAACGTTGAATCCGAACCACGCCCGACCAACAGCATAGCGTATTAACTACTAGGCTACCCAGGGTACCCATTTATCTAACATCCAACTTCTTTAGTGTGTGGAAGGATGAACAGCTGGGTTTTGCTGCGCGCCGTCTGCCGTTACCGGGTTTCGATCCCGGGGCCGATGGATTCATAGTCAGAGACGCTAACCACTACACCACCGAGGCGCATCTTTCGTGAAATAATTTTCATTTATATATATATATATATATATGCACTAAAATCACAAAATAACACGTGACCTTATTAATAAGCAAACAACCACAGGGAAAAGGAAACACAAAGTCCGAGCGCTATATATATATTGAGAACCTCTAAACGAAGGGATGGGAATATAATGATTCCTCTATTGAAAACCCTTATCATACCCAAATTGGAATACTGCTCGGTCATAACATCCCCATATAAAAAAGAAGACATTAGACAGCCAGAAGGGATTCAGAGAAGCTTCACAGCCAAGATCAAGGGGTGCAAAGAACTAAATTACTGAGAAAGGTTACGTGACTTAAACCTATATTCACTGGAAAGGAGAAGAGAGAGGTACACCATTATTTACACTTGGAAAATAATGGAGAAACTAGTCCCTAATCTTACTCTGAACTCTATAATTCCCCAAACAACGGTGGAAAGTAGAAAAAGAAGAGTGTGTTGTGTTTCGAAATTAAAGGCTAGACAGGAAACATCCTTAACCCTGAAAGAAAATAGTTTTGTTGTGAGACGACAAAGACTGCTTAAATCAGCTGCTCAAGGAACTAAGGAACACGAGTGGTGTTGCGGTGGACATCTTCAAAAGAAGATTAGATGCCTGGCTCAGAACAATCCCCGATGAACCGGGCGTACCTGGCTATGTGAGGTGGAGAGTACAAGAAACCAACTCACTACTTCACCAGGCAAACTCGAGAGGAGGGACGACAAGCTCCACCTTCGTGAAATGAGGAATCATCGCACGGAACATTTGAAAGGTTGAAAGGTATATATATACAGGGCTATTTAAAATCATTCATCCGATTTCAACTGAGAATACTTCCGTACCTATCAACCGTGCATCAACTGGGCATACACCACATGAAAGAGGAAATCTCTATGTTTTACAAGATCACCACGAGAGGGCTCCAAAGTCACGCCGTGGCCTAGCCTAGCAACAAACAGTCATTGTGAAAATGGCATTCGCACAGCAGAAGGCGTTTTGTGTGTTGCAGTTTTCGAGCTGTAAAAATCGTAGTCACAGTGCAGCGTGAGTTTCGTCGACGTTACAGAACAGATCCACCGGGTGCTCAGAGCATCCGAAACTCACGCTGCACTGCGACTACCGATTTACAGCTCGAAAACTGCAACACACAAAACGCCTTCTGCTGTGCGGACGCCATTTTCACACTGCCTGTTTGTTGCTAGGCTAGGCCACGGCGTGACTTTGGAGCCCTCTCGCGGTGATCTTGTAAAACCCAAAGATTTCCTCTTTCATTTGGTGTATGCCCAGTTGATGTACGGTTGATAGGTACGGAAGTATTCTCAGTTGAAATCGGATGAATCTTTTTAAATAGCCCTGTATTGTTCGATGTGACATCCATTTTGCTGAATACATATGGTCAAACGTGGACGCCACTCATCGATACACCTGTCAACATACCTCTGTGACACATTGTTCCAACCTTCCAAAAATCGTCACACAATTCGTTCACATTTCCAATTCTTTCACCGGGAATATAAATTTTAGACTTTAATACCTCCCAGATATCATAATCTAAAGGTGAAAGATCTGGACTGTTAGCTCGCCACATGTTTGGCTGAATGAAGTCTGGGCTTTCTTTTAGCAGGTAAGCCACAGTTCGTTGTGCTCTGTGCGCAGAAGCACCATCTTGCTGGAAAGTGTAATTGTTGCCGCTAATTTGTCGAGTATCACTCAAATACTGTGGTAAAACCTGCGTGCAGTAATATTCGGCATTGGTTTTGGCATATGTTGGTTTTCCCCAACTTTGAAACCCAGACTCCTACCATGATGCTAGGTGAGAAGTTTGAAACTTCCTTCACGAAACGCTCTGGTGTTATGTCTCGTTTTCTTGCAACATTCCCATACACACGGTCATTCTGGTGATTAATTGGTGGTATAAGGTGAAATGTTTTCTCGTCAGAAAACTACTTTCGTCCAATTTATTGTCCTTCAAATGTGTAGGGCAAATTCTGAACACAAGTTACGCATTTGGTTTTGTTTGTATCCGTTGGTGATTGAACAGATTGCCGTCCATAAGAACGTTGCCCAAATCATTTTTGCAATATTCCAAGCACTACCACGGGAAATATCAGTTTCTTTATCGAGTTCCCTTAGAGAGAGATGAGTTCCGGGCTGATCTTGACACAAGATGAAAACTTCAACCCAGTCACTCCTCTGTTCTAGCACTACGAGGTCGCCCACTTCCTTCACATCAATCAACACTACCAGTCTCTTCAACTGTGCTTATTATCATATGTATTTCACACCTGATTCTGTTCAAAGATTGT
>JAJOZX010008400.1:127500-188933 GCA_023014485.1 Bathynomus jamesi | reverse complement strand
ATATATATATTATTACATTTTTACATTACAATTATTACATAATAATTACATAATTACATTTGAAATCGTACTGGTTGTAACACTTACTACTCATTGAGATAATTTCTTTAGATGCAAACAGAATGTTCATCACCGTAAGAAAATGTTCTTTTGAGAACATCTCGAGAACCTCTCATTTTTCTAATATTTGAATCCACTTCCTTCGAGGGAGTGTGAACCTTTGCCGATTGTATTGTGTTCGTGTGTCGTGACCCAACAAATAAGGACAGAATTTCGTGTGAATTGCACGAATGTGCTTTTTTGGAAAATTTGAACTTGGACAAAATGCGATGCATTTCCTGCAAAGGTACTTCCAAGTCATTTTCGTAGCACCTGACAGGTATGCAATTTCACTATTATTTTTTTCAATTGCTGGTCATGATGAATGCGGTGCCACATAATCTGTCCCCTCATTAAAGGAGGTCCACCATTTTTTTCATTATTATTTACTATTAATGTTACATTTCGTTCAAAAATGGTCAACAGCTAGCGAGTCCAGAAGTCAAAATGGCAATTTTTGTTGATGAATTTCACTAAACTTAATTTTGTTATATGAAAGATGAAAAAATTATTCTCAAATTAATACTTTTTTGTACAGGGTGCTCAGAAAGGAAAGCAACCCACTGGAGAGTGCATATATCATTGTAACCTACCCTTTTCTTTTCTATTTTGGGTTGCGTTTCTTTTTTTAACACCCTGTATGTCTTGAGCATATTATGATTCAAATTCAAAACAGATTTTGGATTCGTTCTTTAAGAATAATGCACGCAATATTTCCGTCCTGGACAAATTGAATAATACTCCTTTGAAAATGCTTAGAGTTTTTTTTTTTAAAACACGATTCCGTTTGTCTCAATGACCCACCTTTGCAAATCAAAAAACGCAAAACAAAGCACTTTGCAATCGACCATGCCTTTTTTCTTTTGCGCTACCAACCAACCAACTTAGCAAAGTCAAGAAGCGTCACCTCTGACAAATGCCAAAATACATATTAAGCTAAGCAAATATGTTTCTCGGCTATTGGCTGTCACTTTTCGTCGTACGCATCCTGATCCACTCTAAAAGCCAGTTACAAAAGTGGTCTGGTTCGGACTTAAAAGCTCATCATCGGTCCTAAAGGCGTCATTCAAAGTCACTTAAGACGTTTCAAGGATGCTTTTTAAGCCCTAATCAAGACCAAAGGCTTTTGAACATCCTGCAACGTCTTTAACGCAGAACAGAAGCCAAAATAAAGGCTATTATTTCAAGGATGAATTTAAGCTTTTAATTTTAATTTTATTTTATAGTCCGGTGGATGCTTTGTTGTTTATAAAAGGGGTGTTGGGGGTTAATCGAGTATATTATTAATTTTTAAAGCTATTGTCATAGCATTTATCATTAGTATACAGTAAACATAATTAGCCACTGTTATTATATATAGCTACTCCGAAATTGTGTCGAGACAATGAGGCACAGTTTACTAAATAGTACTTGAAACTTAATTACTTTTAACCTTCATTAATATTACAAACTCGTATATATATAAAGGGGTTATGTTGTTCTGCACCATAGCTATATAAGTCATTAATATGATTACTTATGAAATTTTACTTTACTTGAAAATAATCGAACAATGTTTAAAGTGTGTCCATCTACAGAGAGTATGTCCATCTACGGAGACTATGTCCATTTACAGAGTGTGTCCATCTATAGAGAGAAAAATACTTTGTTACGACAACCAAAAATATGACAGTTATTTGCCAACCAGTCGAAATGTTTAATTCCTTGGTGCGATAAGTCCACTAATAACCATCCCAACAAGAAATGTCACGTTTTATAAACGTTCAGAATGTTTTATCAACGTTTTATAAACGTGTATGACGTTTACTAACCGTCCAGAACGTTTTATTAACATTTTATAAACGTGTATGATGCTTACTAACCGTCCAGAACGTTTTATTAACATTTTATAAACGTGTATGACGTTTACTAACGGTCCAGAACATTTTATTAACGTTTTGTAAGCGTGTATGTCGTTTAGTAAACGTCCTAAACATTTTATAAACGTGTATGTCGTTTATTAAACGTTCTAGACGTTTTATTAACGTTTTATAAACGTGTATGACGTTTACTAACCGACCAGAACATTTTATTAACATTTTATAAACGTGTATGTCGTTTACAAAACGTCCTAAACGTTTTATTAATGTTATATAAACGTGTATGACGTTTACTAACGGTCCAGAACATTTTATGAACGTTTTATAAGCGTGTATATCGTTTAGTAAACGTCCTAAACGTTTTATAAACGTGTATGTCGTTTACTAAACGTCCTAAACGTTTTATTAACGTTTTATAAACGTGTATGACGTTTACTAACCGTCCAGAACATTTTATTAACATTTTATAAACGTGTATGTCGTTTACAAGACGTCCTAAACGTTTTATTAATGTTATATAAACGTGTATGACGTTTACTAACGGTCCAGAACATTTTATGAACGTTTTATAAGCGTGTATATCGTTTAGTAAACGTCCTAAACGTTTTATAAACGTGTATGTCGTTTACTAAACGTCCTAAACGTTTTATTAACGTTTTATAAACGTGTACTATGACGTTTACTAAAGTCCCATTTCATGCTGGGATGTTTATTTTTTTGGTAACAAATTTGAATGGTTATTTCAATTCATATAACATGGTTGGATTATCCGTTTGAATTGGTTGACTAATGGTTATTTTTAACCATATATTTGGCTGTTATAACCACCTATTTTTCAATGTACAATTCGGATGCAATGAAGGTGATAATTATTGGTCATGAAATACTTATATAGACATAAAATATGTTAACTTCAACGCTTCTCTATATCCTGGTAACCCTAGATTCCGTTGCTTAATGGGTAACACCGTTTTTCTATAAGCGAAGCGAAGACACTGAGGTCGGGAGTTCGATTCCCGATGGTAGTGTTAAGAATAATTCGAGGAGTAAACGCAATGGGCCACATTAGTCGTTCTGAATGCTGTGCCAGTATCTGGCCATCTTTATCGATAATGATAATTATTATGACCTACTAACTACAAAGCGTAGGACACACTTCGGAAACGAGGAGACTTTTTAACCATAGTTCATCGCTTGATGTTAATATAATGTTTAAAACAACTTAAATTCTAATTTTATTGAAATCAATTCTGGTTTCGTGAATTGATTTTATTCAAATTTAATTTATAATCTTTGTCGCCTCGATTTTAGGAATAAATTTACAAAGAAAGGAAAAGTTTTTTTTTTTTCACCTTCAAAGAATTGATGCGTCGCTAAAATGATTAGAGAAAATACTCTAGAATAATATAATGGATGTGCGATCGAGTTTTTAGGTTTCACATCAATGAATTCATTAATTAGGGGGTGGAGGTGAATTTTAAAGAAATTGAATAAGCGGTTCAATTAACAATTATGTGAAAGTATACAGCGATTTGTTATATTTTATTTTTTTTCGTACGTATCTTATGCATATTTGTTTGTTAGCACTTTCGTTAACTCCCACCCCCCACCCCATCTATAGATGATATATAAAATGGTGTGGCATGAACGGGGATAAAATAATGCAGTAAAAGTGTTTCAGCTTCCTTCTTAAGGGAAAAATAACAAATTAATTTTTTTTAACATAAAAATATTAAAATTATTAAAAATATTAAAATATTAAAATTAAATGATTTTGATTAAATTTATCTTATGAAAAAGACTAAATTGGTGTTAAAAATGTTAATTTTGTTAAGTTAACTTCAGACAAAGAAATAAATTCAGTAATTTTATTTTCTTTGATGATCAAAAGGATAATTCCGAGATTTTTCATATTCTTTTCAGATATTATAAAAGAAATATTTATTCAATATGAAATAGTATCCAAACAGACATTTTTGGTCTATTATAGTAATTTGCCCAATGCCCTCATCTTGGGTAGATTTTTTTAAAGGGCAAATGTTCAATAGACAGATATTTTTATGTCTATTGCCTGTAATAAGATGTCAAGCTGCCAGACAGCACAAATGCGAAAATTTACCTTTGCTACACACACACACACACACACACACACAGTTGGATTAATCTTGCTATTGTCTGTGTATTTTCTTGGCTACTTACAAAACCTCGACAATCTTAAGGATACACACCGAGCTCATTTCGACACGAACGTGCGTGTAGCGACATTAGCGGGGTCACCATATAGTTTCAGACATTTTTGGGGAAAATTGTTAATTATCATGAAAGAAGTAATATAATGAAGGTTAGGTTCATTAGGTTAAATGTCACCATTCACAATTGAAAATGTGAAAATGTCGCGGTTTTGTAAAGTAACCAATGTGTGTATGTGTGTGTGTGTGTGTGTGGTTAATAAAATGAAATAAAACTCTAAGAGAAAACTTGGACAAATTTTGATCCAGGAAGATTGTAAATGGGCGTATATTTATATAAATAAACAAAAAAATGTTAACTCGAGTTTGTAAAGGTTAAAATTCTTTATAGTTCTTATGTGTTCGTCTTTGACCTCTTGACTCGAGCGGTTCTTAAGACGAGTTTTGTTATAAGGTTTAGAACGAGCACGACATTATCGACTACTATACAATAATAATAATAATGGATAACGCGAAATGCAACTCTATAATGCATTATAAGAATAAAAAAATTAGTGACAAACGCACCTCGATGGGTTTTGTTGTCTTGACGTGACTCAAAGAGGACGTGACTGACAGATTTTGAGTTTTTCTTTTTTCTTTTTCGATAGGGTGGAGTGTTGGGGGTTGGGGTGAGCGGCGGAATTACGTGTTCATTTTATTCTATAATGTTAATGTTAAAAGTTACACGCTGTAACTTTTTGGTAGGGGGGGGGGAGACTAAAAAGGGAAAGAATTAGATTAAAATCGATGCCTTTGTAGCGTATATAAATGTCTGTACTTTCAATGGATTACTGTACTCTAAAAATAATCATGAAGAAGACCACAAAATGACACAGCGCTCAGGCCAAACTAATGCCACCTCATGCACTAACTCCTGGATTATAATTAACCAGTACTATCGGAAATCGAACCCCCGATCTTAGTGTCTTCACTTCGCTTATATGGAAAAGGTGTTACCCACTGATCCAGAGCCGCTGACTACATGTCTTGTACAGCTAGTCCGTAATCGTTCAAAGAAATATATATATAAAACCTTTGGTTAGTTTCCGCCCGAATTGTTCATTCTGACGAAGGTCAAGCTTTTCACTCCACCTTAGACCTACAGTTTAACGTGGAATCCGAACCACGCCCCATCAGCAGCACAGCGTCTTAACCACTAGGCCACCTAGGGTACCCATTTATCTACCAACCACTTTCTTTATTGTGTGGAAGGATGAACAGCTGGGTTTTGCTGCGCGCCGGCTGCCGTCGGGTCTCGAACCCGGGGCCGATGGATTCGTAGTCAGCGACGCTAACCACTACACCACCGAGGAGCCCGCTAACCACTACACCACTCGGTGGTGCAGTGGTTAGCAGCCCGCAGTAAAACCCAGTTGTTTATCCTTCACACAATAAAAAAATTGGTTGGTAGATAAATGGGTACCCTGGGTAGCCTAGTGGTTAAGACGCTGGGCTGCTGGTGGGGCGTGGTTCGGATTCCACGTTAAGCTGTAGGTCTAAAGTGAAGTGACAAGCTTGACTTTCGTCAGAATGAACAATTCGGGCGGAAGCAAAACCAACGTTAAACCAAGGTTATATATACTCATACAATATGTAGTGGGTTTGATATAATTATAGCGTTTTAAGGGTTGTTTGGTTGGGAACCCATTTGGCATACCTCTTTATCATAATCCTTGAAGATAGACAAAGCAGTCAAACTTAATGAAGCTTATAAGGCTCTTAAGTGATATTTAATTACATCTTAACGCATTGAAATTTCCTCTTTTAGCTTATCTTAAACGCGCGATTATCTCCCCCCCCCCCTTCAGTTCCTGCATTAAACTCAAGGAAACTTCTTTCTCATTATAATCCATCTACCCAGTACTCACTAAGAACTAATTTCTTCCGAGAAATTTCATGAGTTTTTTTTTTACTTTTGTCATACCCATACCCATGTTTTGGAGTCGTACCTATGTTCATGTGTTAAGGTGTGGGTTTGTTTTATGTAATTTGTTTTGGGTTTTTTAACCCCTGTCCTAACATCTGTACATCCGTAATAAGGTCATATGACAAAGGGGACACACGGCTGAACGTAGAACCCGCACTATCAACGAGTTAGTATATCATCTGCATTCTGAGGGCGGTCATCCATCCACTACTGCCCAGACCCACGTATAAGAATAAAATTTCGATATATATATAATATATATATATATATATATATATATATATATATATATATATATATATATATGTGTGTGTGTGTGTGTGTGTCCTTATCAATAATTGAATGTATTAACATTTCTAAAGGTCATTATCTGCATGGGAATATAGAAGGCGCTGTCCTTTGCCATATTTCAACAAAATTCGTTAAAGTTCTCTTTTTAACAAATTTAACTCAACTTTTCTCCTGATCTTTCGTTCGTGTCTAGTTGAAGGACACACTCGATGCATCCATATTATCTGCATTAAGCCGTCGATGTAATTTAGTGGTGCACTCTACCGAGATAAGAAAGTGGATGTATGCTATAATTAAAAATGTTCAATTTTATTCGTCGGGTATGCGAAGCCACCGGTCACTTTCTCTCAAGATTCAAGCTTTTTTTTTCTTTTTTTTTCCTACGACACTGCGCATAGTTTTCTCAAAGATATTATTCATTCTTTGTTTGTTTGAGATATCGTTAAACTCGTCTGCAACATGTACGCAACATAATCTATGAGGCGTAACATAATAATATATATCCAAACAGTATATTCTCAAATTTAAAATATTTTTTGAGTGAAAACTTTAAACCTAATTTTAGTATTAAATATTATCTAAAACCTTCTTATTTTATAATTACTTCAAATGTTGTTATCAGTCTAATCAAAGATAACATTCTTTAAAGAAAATTAAAAAGAAAAATAGATATAAATTCGTTTTCAAGAAGAGAAAATGAAAATTTGCAATTGCTGCGAAATGTTACCATCATGAACAGGGTGTTACTAAACTATAAAGAACATTAGTCATCAAGTTTCTCTCGTAGAGGGATGATGTATGGGCAGATGTCAATTGGTAATTTATGGACTAATGGTTATAAACCTTTCATATCGGATTGCTTTTCTCTGACAGCCTCTTCTTTCATGTTTACATGCATTAGGGTCATACCCATGCAGACACTATATATAAGGGTATCAGACATTCTACGCCCACCCTTTCGTTAAGAAGAACCTCAGGGATGCGTACTTTCGGGTCTTCCAATTTGAATTTACAGCTTTACAAAATTTCTTTTCCTTCCTTCAACTCTCTCTCTCTCTCTCTCTCTCTCTCTCTCTCTCTCTCTCTCTCTCTCTCTCTCTCTCAGACTGTACAGTTAAGATATCAGTTTTCAGTTTTCGCGAAGACTTTTAAGTGCATATCCTTTTCCTTCACGTCAGCATTTCCCAAACCTTTATGTCCAGTGCCCCCCTTCAACCTGAAATCTATCCTTCATGTCCCCCTTATTTTAACAGCAAGTGGGCTTCAGGAAGTGTAATTTATTGGTACCATAATCAGTGTGTGTTTGCATTAAATATGAGGGTTTCAATTATTGATGTAATTTTGAATATGGCATATTTCCAAAACAATTTTGACATTTCATACCCCGTATTGTCATATTGAATAAAATGATTGAAAATACCCACATTTTTACTTTTCCTTCGCTAAATTCCTCGCGGCCCCCTTCAGTAGGAGGGACGCCTCCCACAGTTTGGGAGACGCTGCTTTATTTGATAATATTTTTTCTATCCTTTTGTATAAATGATGCATACCTACGAGGAATCGTTTGGAATCTTTTTTAATTTTTTCTTGTGGGTGTGCATCATATATATATATATATATATATATATATATATATATATATATATATATATATATATATATATATATATATATATAATATTTTTATTCCCTTTGAGTTTACAAATAGAATGCATTTCCGTGTTCGGTCTACAGATATATAAAAATAATATTCTAAAATAAATACAGGCCTGTATACGGACAGTTTGCGATTGCAAATACTTGTGGTTTTTGGTCCAGTTTGTGTAGAGCAACCCTAAGGCAGTGTGAGTGTGACTGTGACTGATACAGGTAAATTTGTGTTGCGTTTGGGAGGAAACGCTAACTTGCCGTGCATCTTGCTCCTGAAGAATCATTCACCAGGAGGCGTCTGCGATACAAACTAACGAAAGTTGCACGAAAATGAATACAGCTTTAGATGTTCTTTGGATGAGGCTAACACGGACATTGTTACTTTCAGTGGTGATCAACCACGTATAGAAGCCTCGTCAGTACATTGACCTCCTATTTGCTTGGCAATGCTGCTGCGAGCTGCTCATACCCTGAAATGGGCGTATGGGTAGAATGATGCTTTATGTGAAAGATATCTAACTCTTTATACTTCCACTTAAACGATGAATACACTGATGGATAATATATATATATATATATATATATATATATATATATATATATATATATATATATATATATATATATATATATATATATATATATATATGTATGTTTCAGAACACAAATTATATGATTACTGATGGAGTAAGTCGTAGACGGAAAATAAAAGGTTTACTGTTTCGCAAAGCAACGCTCCACCCACAAACCTATTCAGGGTATGAGCAGTTCGCAGCATCACTGCCAAGTAATTCGAGGGTCAAAGTACTACCGAGGCTTGTACACACACACACACACACACATACTTTACCTAACTTTATGATACCTTTTGATGGTTTCGAACAACGGTTCAGGATCGACCTGCGGTTGATCCCTTTGCAGCATCTCGCCTCATTTGCAGGATTTGGTGTAGGAAGGAAATGGTTTTCGATCTCCTCCTGCCCTCGTAGCAAGCCACGCATGACTGGTCAGGGACTTTGCGCAAGAACCTGTCCATCTGGTTCTTTAAATAAATAAATAAATATATATATATATATATATATATATATACACACACACACACACGCGCGCCCGCGCGAAGCTCTATATATATATATATATATATATATATAAATATATGAACTCTGATTCTTTAATGAAATTTGCGATTAAGTTTAATGACTGTGTTTGGCATTGCTTGAAGCGATGTGCAAGAGAAGCCCAAACGTTAATTAACCCCTGAACGCGTGATTAATAGCTATAATAACGTCCGCAATTGGAGATAACGCGCCTATCTTATATATATATATATATATATATACTGGATGCATCGTCCTTGGCACGCTCTGGATCGGGCATCAGGGCATCAGAGCGAGAACAATTGTTTCATAAAGGGGCTTTCTTTAGAAGTTGCAATTAAAACGTGTTCGATCGTCGCAATTAATTTTGTATATACAACCCGTAATTAAATGAGGGTCACAAGTAACGTCCTTCAATCACTATATTTTTTAATGTTTATCATAGTAATAAATTTTTACTTTTAAGCTTTGTATCTGTATATCTATCTGTCTATCTCGCTATCTATCTATCTATATATATACACACACACATGGAAAATTTTATTTCTTTCCACATTCCAATGTAAAAAAAAGAAAAATGGTTCTCGAATTACGTGGTCCCCCCCCCCCCCCCCCCCCCCCCCCCCCCAAAAAAAACCTTGGAAATTATGAAGACTGTACGACTCTCCTGTAGGCAAATATGAATCTCGTTTACAAATTTTGAAATGTCAGGATTCATAATTTCAGGATTCATAAGATGTTTCCGTTATTCAGGAAAAGGTTTTGTTGTGTAAAACAAGACAAAAAGTTATATTAATAATAATAATAATAATAATAATAATAATAATTAATAATAATAATTAATAATGAATCGATATTACATGAAGTGATTATACAATACGATATTAATCTTTGGGATATGTAACCTTCTTCGTAACTGCAAAGGTCATCCATCATATGACAAAGAAGATCTGTAGCTTTACGTGGGTTTCTCAACTATTTTAGGGTTGGCCCATCATTTGAACGTCGAGGACGATCACCCATCCAATTGCCGAACAAACCCAACGACGCTTAACCCCGCTGATCTATAACGGGACTGATTATACAATTAGATGCAAATTCCCTTTATATTTAAGCTACAATATACAAATGGTAACAAATGAGTTATTACGAGATCGTTATTCGCGTAATATACAGGGTAATCCAAAAGTTATTAAACGTTAAAAGTTTAAAAACTTATTATTTTAAAAGTTATTAAAAGTATTTTTTGAAACGCCTTTCATTGGATCACCCTGTAATATTTTAATATAATATAATGTATGTATAATAATTTATTTCCTTTATCAACAGGACACGATATTTCCCATAGCAACACAAAAACAAGAGACAAACGAAATACCAAGTGCGCCCATGCAACTTTGTTCGCACCCAATGAAGCCTTATTGGGCAAATGGGCAGACTAGAGGTCAAACGTCAAACCTGGAGGTGCAATTACTAAAGAATCCCATTAAAACGACCTCCGATAAATAAACGATCCCATTTGGGGAATGAGAAACGCATTTAAGGGATTAAATCCCCATCATGGTTCTTTATGATAAATTAAAAAAAAAAATTCCCCATCAATCATTTTTTTTTGTATGTGGTCAGAGCACTTTATTGCTTTAACAATAATAATAATTAAATTTGATCAAACACTCTGTAATTTCTTTTTAGTTCGTAAATGATAAAGATAATTGCATTAATATTCGTTCAAAGCTATAATTACAGCATATCATATTACAGTATAATTAGAAAAAACAACGTTAACATAAGATTGGTTTCTGCGTATGAGTTTATGTTTGATAGTTCTGTTTGATGTTGGGAGCTCGTACGACCTGAAAACAGTTGCGAAGAGTCCAGTGCTAAGAAGTTAATAGAGCGGGTACAAATTCCTCATGCGGACAAATACAGTAGAGGGTTAAATCAAATAAAAGAAGATATTTTACCTCGGTCGAATAGCGCCCTCTAGCGTATTGAAGGGCAGTCTTGATTGGGTGTAAACAATCCCCAGCGGCAAACTCAATACCTAAATATTGTGATAAGCGAAATTATAGTTTTAATTATTCCGATTTTAATATTCAAAAGGGGTTTTATTCATCTCTTCCATATAAAGTCTCGAAAAAAGCGAAGCGGAAGATTCGTAATTAACACATAATGAAGCCTAAAAGAATGTTGGAACGCCATTTCTGAACGTTCCCATTTGTACACTGAAAACAATTATTGTGAAGAGTAAACAAAGTCTTGTTTTAATTGTAAGTCATGTTTAAAGTAAATAAGATTTTGTCTTCGATATAACTTCATAACTGTTGTTGCTTATTTGCGTTCATGTATTAAGCAAACGTGATCTGCATTTGTTTCTGTAGTCATCCAAACATTCGTAAGAACTGACTAATTTTTAAGCTAAATATTCCATTTAAATAAATGAATATGTGCGTATATGCGGGAGGCTCTGTCACACACACACACACACACACACAGGGCCGCCGAGAGGGCGGGAAGCCAGGTTAAATTAATTAAATTAATGAACTAAATTAAATTAATGAACATACATTTTATAGAGATTATCATAGTCAAACTGAAACAGATAAAATATTATCCGCGGTCCACCAATGCCCAAGACCGACTGACAGATCTAGGAACCATCGTAATTTAAAACCAGTTAGCCCGTACTTTAAATTTCATCAGAATCATTTACCACTTTGCTAGAGAGAAGGCAAAGAAAGTACGCTTCTAATTATGAAAATGTTGCAGTAAACAATTGTCTTGCCTGCATGGAGTGGTACTGCACTTGTAAATTGTATGGTGATAGAATTAATATAATTGATTCCAAAAATAAAATGGTCATTTTCGTCCGAGTTGTTTATTCATATTGTATGTTTTGAAATAGTGACTTGGACATATAATCAGTTTGCTTGTTATGTACACAAAAAACATTCATAATAAAACACTGAGTAAACATGGGGGCCCATATATCAATCCTTCCCCGGGGCCCGTTGCAACTCTCGCCGGCCCTGCTGACACACACACACACACATCTCTCTCTCTCTCTCTCTCTCTCTCTCTCTCTCTCTCTCTCTCTATATATATAATATATATATATATATATATATATATAGGGTGTCCCATAAGTCCGGCATCATAGGAGAAATTCATATTTTTCTATTTCTACAAACCATAATTCATATTTTTCTCTTTCTACACGCCATAATGTCTATGCTCGGGATGTCAATTTCCCGTCCACCATTCTGTTCAGTGACGAGGCTGTTTTTTATGGAAATGGTGAGGTAAATCGACAGAACACTCGCTACTGGTCTCAAAACAACCCTCACTGGGGTTCCTCTTCAAAGGAACAAGGTGCATCTCGGGCGATGGTATGGTGTGGCATTTGGAAGGATCGCATCATAGACCCCCTCTTTTTCGATGAACATGTCAAGGAAGAAGCATTTCCCAGTGTCTTGAACGAAGAAGGAAATTTCCCAACATGGTTCCAGCAAGACGGCGCTCCTGCACATTACAGCACCCAAGTAAGGGAATACCTGTACCAACAATTCCCTGGTCATTGGATAGGACGTCGAGGGCCTGTGGAATGGCCAGCTAGAAGCCCGGATCTCACGCCACTAGATTTTCATCTCTGGGGCCACTTGAAAGCGCTGGTATACGCAGAGAAAATTATGAGTGTTGAACATTTGCGGCAGCGCATTATTGGGGCATGTAACACCATTACTCCTGACATCATTCACCGTGTGCTTGCTGACTGGTATCACATCTGAATTTGTGTATTGAAAACAATGGTGGACATATTGAGCGCGTTCTGTAAATAAAAGCTTTTGTTTTGCCTTTTTTTATTATTTTTCTTATGATGCCGGACTTATGGGACACCCTGTATATACAAATGGCAACAAAATGAATTATTACGAGATCGTTATTCGCATAACATACAGGGTAATCCAAAAGTTATTAAAAGTTAAAAGTGTAAAAATTATTATTTTAAGTTATTAAAAGTATTTTTGGAAACGGCTTTCATTGGATCATATATATATATATATATATATACACACACACACACACACACACACACACACACACATATATATATATATATGTGTGTGTGTGTGTGTTTGCTTAAACTTGCCCTAAGCATTTATAATGTAGAAGGATTTGAAATATCTAAAAATATATTGTTAAGTGTAGCGGATAAAGGTTCGGTAAACCGCGTGCAATTTCCACTTAACACGAAAACAGGACATGCCAATGCCAACCTCGTTTGAAGTTCACTCGAGACCAGTTTTCTTAACTGTCTTTAAAATTGTGTTCCTAAAACTTAAAAGATCACAATTTGTTTTATAGAATTCTTTTTTATAAACTGTATAATCTGCCTCTCTCACTGTTATCTAGAGGGACTTCCAGAAAATAAAGATAAACTATAAAATATCACTTTCTATTTTCTAAAAGCAATCTGTATAAATGGAAGAATATTGATTAGTTAGAATTAAAGTCATTGGGATTTTTTCTCTCTCCATTCAGAATGATTTTAATGAAATTTGAAAGTAAACTGCGTTTACATTTATGCGTTTGAGTTACACGTTCAAATGAATCAATTCATAATCTAATTAAAATTCTCGCTGCATTTTCTGATGGCTTCGTTATCTTCTCTTTTGTTGATTTTAAGGCGATACTCTCTGTTTAATGCCAGTTGGCTCTCCTAGGAAAAGCCGTTCTATACAGACGTTCGTGTTAAAGTTTTTCACGCGAGATTTATTGGTTATTTCCCGTTCAAATACAATGCTCTTTTGGCACTACATTTTTTTTGTTTTTGGTGGGGCGCGGGGTTACTGAGTTTTTTCGAGGCACACTCTCGTATTTGAGGTTGGAATTACATCCTCGTTTCTCTTCTTCCGTTCTTTATAAGGTATCTTTCTACTCAATTACCATTACTCGTGATATTCATTTTCGATGTTGAATTCATTAATACCTGATTCAACGCACGAGTAACTAGATTGTAAACACGTGATCCTGAAAGACGAAAGAGAAAAGCACATTTTATGAAGTAAATCCAAAAATAAATTCTCTCCTTAAACTTACGCTTTTATTGTATTTATTTAAACAACGACAACGGAAATATTCGTTTTGATAATGATGTCCTGAGGTTGCTTAACCTCTTTCGTAATCTAAGGTGATATGTCAGAGGGAACCTACTGTTCGGGATATTTCAGTCTTAAAAAAGATTCAGAAAAGCGCCTCTATCTCTGAAACCTCGACTCCGATCCGAGACTCGAACCAGGGCCTTCAGATCAGCAACCTTTAACACTAGGCTCTCCTTCTTCATAATGTTCCATTACATTTTCCGGAATAACTTTTTAATAATGAAAATTTTTAAGTCATTATTTAAATAATAGTCATAAGCTATTAGTAATTGTCTCGAACGCAACTTCTTAAACCAACCAACCAACTTCTTCTTGGTTGATGTTACACGCAGAGAAATATCTCTACGTTAATCTTTTAACATCACACTAATTAGTGTTTGTAGTTAGGTGCACGTCTACAATCTGTCGGTTTCAGACTTAATTGTGAATAATCTTCACCTTTAACAGACCGTAGTCTTGACCAGAAAGAAAGAAAGGAAAACCCCTGAAGTATATGACATCTTGTTTTTCAACGACTCATCACACACAAACGACAGCAATAGTATATTAGTTGCAACGATCCATGACCAAACTTTAGAAGTTAGTTTAATCCATAATAATAATAATAATAATAATTATAATATTAATAATAACAATAATAGTTTATTATTAACTGCGTTTTAAAAACACACACACACACACACACACACACACACACACACACACACACATATATTTCAGTCTTAAAACGGCTGGAGTAAAGAGGATGTTTGGTTTACAGAGTTCGTGATGGAATTGCCGTTCCAGAAACTCCTTCGCATCCCCCGAAAGATCTCTCATTTTCTTACGCTAAACAAAAAGTAATTATTATGTAAATAATAACTAATTTATTTTATTTAATAATTACTGAATATACTTTGATACTTCTATAAGTTTCTCTTATTAAACTTGTATGTATATATATATATACACTGTATGTATATATGATACCAGCAGAGAGCTGGTGAGGGAAACTATATTTTTGGGGCCTCTTTGCGAGTGACCCGTTGCCCACGTCGGGCTAACATCATGAAAAAGAAGAAACTAATGTTTGTCATTTACCATTACTTATACTTATTCAGACTATAGTGGATTTAATTTCCTCGAAAGAGTTCCTTGTTCCATGCACGGTCTGCGTGCATAAATATGTATGCAAGTAATGATATAGCTATTCGACATGTAGTAATGTGCATATATATATATATATATATATATATGTGTGTGTGTGTGTGTGTGTACACATGTGTGTATATATACATATGTGTGTATATATACATATGTGTGTATATATATATACACACACATGTGTGTGTGTGTGTGTGTGATAATTCGCATAGGTAGTGAGGTAATCTAGAAGCATTTTTACTGTGGGAAAAAAAGGTATGTTGGTCCTGATTAGGCTAGGTTAGATTAGATTAAGGAGTACCTCACTATTTAATGACCTAAAAAAAAAACTTCCAGCCCTAAATTGCCCTCGAAACGTTTATCACGCCTTTCGCGGTTCTATGTATGGCACTAAGGTCAGATTTGGTTAAAATAGGCTTAGTTAATTAGTTTTTTAGATTTTTAGATATATAGATTTAAAAAGTCAGTACCTCGCTTATGCAGAGGTGTGTGTGTGTAAGGATGAGGTTTAAACGTGCGTGCGTAGATGGTATATTAGAAATTAGCCAAGTCTGGAAAACTTCTGAAGACAGTGAACTGAGTGAATAATTGACTGCAGGACATGCATTCTCAATGGTCATTTCCACGCTTCGGGATTCTATAAACCGGAAATTTCAACGTTTTTCCAAAATTTAGATTTGTTATTGGGGAAATTATTTTCCGGTTTCTGATTCCTGAGGAAAGAAACAATTGTTTGGCTTCATCTTTTCAGGAAGTATTAAACCAAAGTGTTTTATATGAGCGGATGGATGGCGTCATCGGGTGTTTAAAGTCTTTTACCGGATTGCGTGCAAAGGAAACTATGACACGCACATCGCGGGCAATTAATCGTCTTACAGCTAGAAGAAATGAGATACTATACTAGGTTTAATTCAGTTTATTATGTAAACATGAGTTCAAAAGGGTTTAATGAGAGTGAGTGTAACGTTCTCTGCGTAAAAAAATAAAAAATGTCTTATACTCACCTCAATTACCACGTGACCACAAAAAATTGTCCCTGTTTTTAATTGCTTATTACTCAGTCATTATTGCAGCTTCACAAATGAAAAAAAAGCATTCGAAAGAGAACATTTTAAAGTTTTAATTTATTCTACACGTGTTCAAAGTGACGTCCCTGGACATTCTTACATTTCACACAACGGGAAAGGAAGTTATTTATTACATTTTCCAAAACGCTGCATTCAATGGACTGTACACTCTCTACCACCGCTTGCTTTAATTCTTCGATAGAGGATGGCTCTTGCCTGAATACTTTGTCCTTGACAAATCCCCAGAGAAAAAAGTCCAAAGGTGATAGATCGGGAGATCTTGCGGGCCAGGGAAACTGCGAGCGATGAGAAATGAATCTTGTTCAAAAAATCTTGTTAAACATTCCAGTGATTGCCTAGTTTTGTGGGCTGTTGCTCCGTCTTGCTGAAACCACTTGTTACTGCAGTTTTCTTGTTCAAAAACAGTGTTCAGCATTTCTACATATCTTTCTGAAGTTACTGAAAGCGGTCTCCTTGTCTCTGGGTCCTCAAAAAAGTAAGGACCATAAACCTTGCTGCTACTCAAACCACACCAGACAGTAACTTTTGGTGAATGCAGAGGTTTCTCCAAGTGTATATTTGGCTTGTTTTGTGACCAACACCGGTAATTCTGTCTGTTGATGAACCCATTGAGATAGATGTGGCATTCATCACTGAATATTATGTCACTTAATCTTATCTGGTTTTGTTCAATTATTGTTTCAATGCGTTCACAAAACATCAAACGACTCATTCTCAAATCCAACGTGATTATTTTCCGAATGCTCTCCCGTTTGATTCCTGTCACAGCTGATAGTTGTCTCACAGATTTCTTGTTGTCCGTTTCAAGCTGATTTGCGACTGAATCAATGTTTTCAGCGGTTCGCACACCTTTGCTGCGCCCAGAATTGCCTTTATGCATGTTCTTGATTGAGCCGTGATGTTTCCATTTTGCGAAAATCCTGCGAATCGTTTTAGGATCTATGGTCCTTTGCTGACCGTATTGTCGTCTGAAAGACCGTTGGGTGGCAACTACCGAGCCATGTTTGATCATCTCTTCTGCGATGAAAACACGTTGCATGTCCGACAAATAACCCATGATTGTGGTGGATAAAACTGTCATTTTTTTATAAGTACTGATTTCGTATCCAGGATATCGAGGAAATTAAATAAAACTTTTAAATATTCTTTTTCGAAAGCTTTTTATTTCATTTGTGAAGCTGCAATAATGACTGAGTAATAAGCGATTAAAAACAGGGACAATTTTTGTGGTCACGTGGTATAATAAATGAGTAAACACGAGTCAATGTTTTGGGACAAAAGCGGTTTGAAATTAAGAACAAAGTTATAATAATAAACACACATTATCTAATCTATTTTTAATTTTTGTCCTTGTAGATAATGACGGATCGTATACTTATCTTCTTCATTGTTTACGCACCACAACTAAACTAATTAAAATTGCGTTCGGACACAATATGACTCCGAGTTGCTTAGAATTCTCTTCAAAATTTTTTTTGCGGTTTTTACCTTATATATATATATTATATATATAATATATATATATATATATATATATGTGTGTGGTGTGTGGTGTGTGTGTGGATGGGAAATTTGTAATCATGGGAAATTAATGCTATAATTATCGAGAAAATTTCAAAATTTTACGTTGTAGGTTATCAACGCATGGGAGTCTTATGCAACACACTGAATTTACAGAACCCAAAGCGTGTGTGTGTATATTATATATATATACACACACACTGGCGGAAAAAAAGTAATATTATTTTTGTTTTCGTTGCGTGAAAGCAAAGTTAGTAAATAACTTTGATGTTATATTCGATAACTTGTTTATTAGTTTCTATTGTGGGGGGCGTGTCCGGGATGGGAAGAGGAGGGGCTTCATGATGATAGTCGCATATAGCTCTTGATAGTCTTAAAAATGAATGCACACTTTTTCCTGAACTTCGCAACATGCAGTGATTTAACTGATGTTGAGAATTTCACCCGAAGATTGATTAAAGTTAAGGTAGAGAATGCGATCCAGAGAAGTCGCCATCTTGCTAAAAAGAAGAATTTCTTTAAAATTCCAAACGCGGGATTAGGTTTATTTTTTTGAATTTTGAAAACGCGCGGAAAACTGGATGTTAAACGTTTTGCGCGGGAGATTTCAAATTTTCAGGCTGTCCTCCGCCCCACGGGTAAAAAAAAAAAAAAACCCAGTTAATTTTTTTAATTTTTTAATTTTTGGATTTTTGAATTTGAGATAATTTATTCTTTAAACCAATGTTTAAACATTGCATTCCGTCCGATTATGGAGAAAGTAAGATTAGTGCAATGTCCTCCTTCAAGCGAGATCAATGGAAGATATTTTAGCTAAACATCTGGCAAACTATAATTACTCTCAGAAAGAAAAATGGCTTCAAACGTAAATCGAAATCAAATATAAAAAGATTTCTTAATCGTATTTACACCATTTAAACCCAAAAGAGAAACTGCATCTCATGCAATATTATGGTTGTTGGTGAGAGAGATTTCAGTTTAGGTCTGAAGTTTGTCTACTGTACCTCTTAAAAGAATAATTTTTTTTTTGTTTTTCTTTTTTAAAACCCGTCGTTCGTCTTTTTTATCCCCTTCTTATCCTTTGATGGGATTCTTCATGAACGAAAAAGAAGTCATCATCGTTTTCTTTCATTGTCCTCAATGAAGTTCACTAACCTCTCTCTCTCTCTCTCTCTCTCTCACTTTCGAAAGTGCCACGCGAGAAACTCTCCTCTGCAATTCGAGTGTCGTTGAAATAATTGACGAACCAAATTATTTAAACGTGTTCGTTTTGGCGTTAGAAAATGTGGTGACTTCAGAAGTTCAGATCACTTCAGAGGAATGAAGAGAGCCTCAAACCATTCGACCACAATTAGACCGACATATTTCTTAATACAGTTTCTAATAGGCGGTTACAAACAGACTTACCTATACCCTTATCTCGGCATCATCTTAGTTTTAAGAAACATATATATATATATATATATATATATAATATATATATATATATATGAGAGAGAGAGAGAGAGAGAGAGGCGAGAAGAGAAGAGAGAGAGAGAGAGAGAGAGCTGATCTCCCTTTGAAATAATATATGCTAAAACAATTTATCAAATAGAAAATTTGATTTAATGTACAGTCAACTCAAAAAAGTCCTGTGGTGAAACATGACGGTTCTTACCGATAAATATCTGTATGAAACATGGAGTTTCACAATAGTACTTCTTTTTAATAGACTGTATATAATATATACACATATACAGTACATTTTCCATCCTGAATAACAAGAGGCTCATTTTTGCAGAAATTGCAACTATACAAATTTTGCTTCAATGGATGCAATTGGAATTCATCTATTGAAGATTTTTTAGTGGCAACGAAGGATTGCCAAAGGCGTACGAGTCTTCTCGACGAGGAACTGCATGGCATGATACATGCATGAGGCCATACCCAATTATATTGGGGTCTGGTCTGGGTATAGATGCATGATGTTATGCGCTCGCTCTCTCTCTCTCTCTCTCTATCTCTATTATATATATATATATATATATATATATATATACACACACACACACACACACGAGTGTGTTCATCTTTCGTGCATTGATATGCCGCTCTCTCGGAATAGTCTTATATACTAATGCTTTTGCATGCCCCACCTTTTTAATCTCATTCAAAATGAGACACATTCATAACGCACTAAAGACTCATTTAAATGTCGTTGTAGGTTGTACAACAAAAAAAAATGTCATCTCCCGTTCCCCAAAAAACCCGAGGGAAAAAAAAAAGTTGTTTTCGGAAGAGATCAACGATCGCCTCACAACAGAGAAATGAACTTGAGAGACGCGTGTTGGAATTTTAAAATAATAAAAATGAAATTAATAAATAACAACAACAATAAAAAAAAAAGTTGTATTTTTCATTTTATTTTTTATTTCTTTTAGAAAATTCTTTCCAAAATTTTAAAATCATCAAACAAAAATTTTCTTTTATTTTATTTTATTTTATTTTTTTAAATTTTGAAATTGTAATTTTTTCGGTTGAAATTTTAATTATTATTCAAGCATAAATTTTTTATGTTCATTTAAAGTTTCCGTCCATAAATCATCAGTGGACAATATATATATATATATATATATCACACCTTATAAAGTGCTTTGAACGTATAATTAGAAGCGAAAGTACCTACTACCTACAAGAAAAGAACTTATACAACCCAAATCAACATGGTTTCAGGGCTGGAAGATCATGTCTATCACAGCTATTAGATCACCGGAGAAAATATTGGAAACACTGTGTCGAGGACAAAACATAAATGTAATCCATACTGACTTTGCTAAAGCCTTGATAAATGTGACCATGGAATTATGGCATAAACTTAAGAATACAGGAATTACTGGAAAGCTAGGAAGATGGATATTTAATTTCTTGACGCAAAGAACGCAAAGAGTGGTGGTAAATGGAGTCAAATCGGAAGTCTCGGAAGTAGAGAGCTCTGTCCCACAAGGGACAGTACTAGCTCCTTTGCTGTTCATAATAATGATTGCAGATGTTGATGCAGATATCAATGACAGTATTGTATCATGTTTCGCGGATAACACAAAGATATGCAAGGAAATATTGAACGAAGGTGACATAGAAAGATTAAAGAACGACATTGAAAAACTATTTCCAGTGGGCAGAAGACAACAAAATGAAGTTCAACGAAGAAAATTCCAACTTCTAAGATATGGTAATAACATGGAGCTACAGAAAAAGGGTACAAAACTCTGCAAGCCAAACAAATAATACCAAATCTGCAAGTCAGGGATCTTGGAGTAAAAATGTCGTCGGATGCAGAATTCAGAGAGCACTATACCATCAAAATTACAACGGTTAGAAAAATAATGGGAATCATCTGGAGGAGCTTCCGCAGCAGAAAAGCAAACAGCATGCTCAAATTATGGAAGAGTCTAGTCCTACCAATAGCTGAGCATTGCTCAGTACTCACAAGCCCATACAGAAAACGAGACATTGCGAACATTGAAGCTATACAAAGGACTTTTAGATCTAAGATAGAGGAAACGGAAGGTGAAGACTACTGGTCTCGACTACAATCACTGAAACTCTACTCTCTCGAAAGAAGGCGCGAGCGGTACACAATAATATACATATGGAAAATACTTGAGGGCTCTGTCCCTAACCTCAGAAATGAAATAGAAACAAACTGGAATGAGAGAAGAGGCAGATTTTGTACGGTCCCAGTTGCGGTGGGACAAGGGCCCATGAAACGAGAATGGAAAATACCCTCAGAATAAGAGGCCCAAAGCTTTTCAATGTCCTACCTAAAGAAGTGAGGAATCTCCAGCACACCAATCTGAATAACTTCACGAACCAGCTGGAGAGATTCCTGTGCAAAGTCCCTGATCAACCATGCGTGACTGGCTACGAGGGCAGGAGGAGATCAGACAGCAATTCCCTCCTTCACCAAATCCCGCAAATGAGGCGGGATGCTGCAGAGGGGTCGACCGTAGGTCGATCCTGAACCGTCGTTCGAACTCACCTAAAGTAAGTAAGTATATATAAAATAATAATTAGCTCGCTCCTCCACCAAGCCAGACCTAGAGGCGGGGCCACCAGCTTGACCTTCGTGTGAAGAGAGACCAACGCACGGAACAGCAACGAGGTTACCGAGGTTATATATATATCTTTCCTTTCAACCTTTCAAATGTTCCGTGCGATGATTCCTCATTTCACGAAGGTCAAGCTTGTCGCCCCTCCTCTCGAGTTGGCCTGGTGAAGTAGTGAGTTGGTTTCTTGTACTCTCCACCTCACATAGCCAGGTACGCCCGGCTCATCGAGGAATGTTTTGAGCCAGGCGTCTAATCTTCTTTTGAAGATGTCCACTGCAACACGGAAGGTGTTTGGGCAGCTGATTAAACAGTTTTGGTCCTCTCACAACAAAACTATTTTCTTTCAGGGTTAAGGATGTTCCCTGTCTCGCCTTTAATTTGGGAACACGACACAGTCTTCCTTTTCTACTTTCCACTGTTGTTTGGGGAGTTACAGGATTCAGAGTAAGATTAGGGACTAGTTTCGCCATTACTTTCCATATATATATATATATACACACACGAGTATATCAGACATGGGCAATTATGGTGACCCTTCGGGAACTGCTTCCAATGTAATATATATATATATATATACGGTATATATATATATATATATATATATATATATATAAATACATACATACAATGTAAATAGTACTAAACAGTACTAAATAAATCATAGATCAATAGAATAGCCAACTGAAACTAATATATAGTTTGATTAATAAATAATGAGTCAGTAACTAGCACGGAGCTCAGGACAGCTAATGTAACCCATTGATCTAACTCCTGTATTATTATTATTATTATTATTATGAGCATCATCGGGAATCGAACCCTCAACCCCCAACCTCAGTGCCGTCGTTTCGCTTATAAGGAAACGGTGTTTCCCACTGCGAAAACTGGCTAGAGTTGAATTAAAACATATTAATAGATAAAAACTACGTTTTTGCTTATTAAATAAACGAACGTGCGCGTATACACCTTTATGGAACACCCTGTAACAGTGTAAATAATTTTTAATACAATTAGTAAAAATAGGAAAAAATATGCATAAAAATATTATCGAAAGATAATAAAGAATTTTAATTCGGTTTAATTTAAAATGCAAAAAATAATTAATTAAATACTTCGAACGAATTTATAATACTTCTCATTAATTCATTTTTAATTAAGTATTACTCGAGTTAGGTCTAGTTAATATATATATATATATATATATATAAGTGTGGTTTGGGGAAGTTGTTTAACCTCCTCTGTAAAGACAAAGGTCATGTGACAGAGGGGACCTAGTGCTTTACGTAGGATCCGAACTACTGGTCGTTACATCATCTGGACACGGAGGACGGTCCTCCATCCAACTACTACCCAGACCCAACGTCGCTCATCTTCGCTGATCTACGGGAAGCGGTGTTACGAGGTGGCCACGAGGAAGCCCTTCAAACAAATGAAAGAAGTTTCCTTGGAATATTATTTGAACGCACGAAGTATGTTCAAAAGTACACTCAGTGTCACGTGTGTGACATCTTAAGTCCTTTTTCTTTTAACTCGCTGAGCTTGTCTGTATAGTGGTAAAGTGCCGGGCTGTTAATCTGTAGGTCGTGGATTCGAGTCTCGGCCTGAACTTCAGATTTCAGCAATTACGATGCATGTCTGGGTCTTCCTTGGTGAGATAGTAGCGATTCACATACCACGTAAAGCTGAAGGTCCCCTTCATCGCATGACCTTTAGAAATGTTATGAAAGAGATTAAACAACCCTCAAATATTATTATTATTATTATTATTATTCGATATTGGCACTCTTTTTTGTGCGCTACGCATGACTTTAGTAAGTGCCACAGCGCAACCAGTATTCATTGTGAAGATGACGGAACACTCTTTATACAGTGTAACCATCAAAAGTTCGCAAAACATGAAAAGATTGGTTCCATATTACATGTCAAAATGGGTTAAGAAAAGATTCCTTTCAGAATTATTTTTCAAATTGGGGACCACATAGACACTAACAGGGTACTTACTGGCTCTTTTTGACCTTATATAGCAAAAAGGAAACCCACACGATCGATCACTGTTAGGAACCGTTTTTTACTTGGAATGTTAAAGTTACTAAAAGACCATTTACTTATTTCCATTTTAGTTAGCTTTATAAGGCTAACTAACGAAAATATCATGACCTAACCTAACCAATCGTCAAGGGCGTACAGTTAACCTAACGATTGGTTAGGTTAGGTCGTGATATTTTCGTTAGTTAGCCTTATAAAGCTAACTAAAGAAGGCTGGGGTCCGAATTCTACATTTGATCCTAAATAAATATCTCTCCAACACCTCGTGTATGACCTTGACAAATAATAAAATGTGGGTTTAACTGTTTATATATAGCACATTAATTAACAGAATTAATGGAATGAAATCACTGGGTATATTTTTAGATGAAATACGAGCCTTCAAAGGCACATCAAACGCATTAAGTGAACTGTTAAAATTCTCTTACAGTATATATATATTACATAGAAACTGAAATACCACACCCCAAAAATATACATTGCTTAATCTTATTATGCCTTTGCATACCCTGATTTCCTATATAACAGCAGTTTGGGTAAATGCTAAATGGTAACCAATATATTATCTATCCATTAAACGCACTACCTAAAATATGTCATCGAATTTAGGTCCATAGAAGTTAGAACTATCTGAGCTTAATGAGCTGCACAAGCTAATTAGCTGTTCACACGTTCATAAAATATTTTATGAGCGAGTTCTTATGTTAATTATGAAAATCATATCAACCAAGCGAGTAAACCATTCGAAGAATGTTAAATATGATAACAATAACTTCCAGAAACCTAATTTTACACTTGAAATGTCAAGGATCTCTCTCTCTCTCTCTCATGTAAGGGAGTTGATATTTGGAATAATCTAGAAACAAATTTAAAAGCGAATGGTTCATTGTAGAAATTTTCGCTCTCACTTAAAAACAAAATACAAAATCCTAGATAGATACTAGCTACTTTTTTCCTATCACTTAAACTCTCCAATCTTACCTTCATTTCACCTAAAACCTTCAAAATTCACTAGTTTAACGTTTAAATTGCTGCTTCTTTAGGTTCAGAATCCTGTAAAAACAAATTCCTTGGAAGGTTGTACGGTAATTAATACGGTAAATAAGTTCAAATCATTTATAAATAATAGCAGTAGCGCATATCATTATTATTAATGATTATTTTGGAGCAAGTGTAGTTTACGTACCCCTGTGATGCCTGGTGTAGTTTACGTTCCCCTACATTATCCTAGTGTAGTTTGTGTTCCCCAACTCTGTCCACGTATACCTAATCAAATAAAACGTTAAAACTAACGAAAATATTACGACTTAACCTAACCAATTTTCAATTTATATATATATATTAGGGTGACAACTTCTTATAGGGATAAAATTTGAAATTCAAAAAAATTTGCCGGCCATTTGTCCAATGCTGCCACCCTATGAGGAAACGCCGTAGACGAAATCTCATGGAATTCGGAAAGCATTTAGGGGTGCCTCGAGTCACATGAATGAAACTGTCGCGCGGAAGAAATTTCAAGAATGAACGAGTTTCGACAACGCTTCAAAAACAAAAATGTTTCGAGAATGCAAGTGTATTATATAATTTAACAGAATTGTTTCCTTTATTTCATACTATAGATTATGCAAATCGATTAATTTATTTCATTAAATTAAAATTTTCATAAATAAATCGTTAAATAATATGATGTGTATCAATCTTTGGATGATCAGCTTTTGGTGCTTCAAGTTCATTTTGCATACGACGACGATGAAGGTGGTCGGTGTGACCGACTAGCCATTTTCGTAACCCGAGTTGATACCGAGAAGCTCTTGGGTGTACCTAAGCTGACATCAGGAACGGGTGAGGTCATCGCCTCGGTGGTACATGCTGCGCTCAAGAATGGAATGTGTCAGAAAAGGTATCAGCTATGAGCTTCGACACTACAGCTTCAAATACTGGTTACTTGTCTGGGGCATGCGTAATTTTGGAGCAGAAACTCGGCCGGACTCTTATACCTTGCATGTCGCCATCACATCCTAGAACTTGTCGTTGAGAAGGCGTGCATGGAATGCATGGGACCATCATCTGGTCCAGATATCCTCCTATTCTCCCGCTTCAAAGAGACGTGGAATACAATTTGCCAAGATAAGTACAAGACCCTGTCAGACCTTCCATCGAGTCTGAATGAGAATCGAGAAGAACTGATCGCATGCTGGAATCTATATCTGACAAAACATCAGCCGAGGGATGATTACCGTGAATTCTTGGAGTTGTCGATTACAATCCTTGGAGGTAATTTACCTAACTTTAGGTTTCGGCGACCTGGAGCACTTCACCGAGCACGTTGGATGGCAAAAGTAATTTATTCATTAAAAATCCTGCTGCTTTCCCATCAGTTCAGACTTACAACTCGTGAAATGTCTGGCTTAAAACGATTTGTATTTTTTGCCCTGGAGTTATATGTCAGCGCGTGGTTCACGGCCAGCAGTCTTCATCTGCTCCCGCGAACGATTTGAAGCTTCTTCAAGACCTAGCAAAGTACCACGATGAAAAGATCTCAGCATCCTGCCTTAGTGTCCTCGGTCGTCACTTATGGTACCTCAGCGAGTACTTGATTGGTCTCGCACTCTTTGATAAAGGTATCAATGCAACGACGAAAAAGAATATCGCTCGATCAATCCTCGAAAAAGAAGCTGCTGAAGATCCTCCAAAGCGAGCCCCAATACCTGCTGTTTCTTCCATTTCAACAAAGCAGCTCTCGGACTTTGCCTCAAAAGGATCAAAGCTTCTCTTTGAACTTCTAAAAATTAATGATGGTTTCTTGTCCAAGGAACCAGAGACCTGGCCGGACGACGAAGATTTCAAGACTGGTTTGACTATAGTTGAAGGACTAAAAGTCGTCAATGACATGGCAGAGAGGGCAATTGCATTGATCCAGGCCTTCAATACAAAGATTACGAAGAATGAAGAACAGCGCCAACATCTCTTGCAGGTTGTTGAGGATCATAGGAAGTCTCAGCCTGGTACATTGAAAAAAGGGTATGGCTTGAGGAAAAGCAAGAATTAATGGGTGGTCTACAATTGAATGAAAGACACCCTGGAATATATTTAGTAAATATATTATTTACTTATTACGATTGGAGTACGCCTGCACTTAAACCTTATGAACTAAAACTAACGTTTATTTACATTAATTAAAAAAAATATTAATTTATTTTTACTAGGTAATGAATAATTAATTTTTGTTATAAGGAGAATTATTTACCTCACTTGAGACACCCTTAAATATTATCTGAATGCCTAATATTTACAGTACATTGTTTCTCATGTAGTAGCAGCATTGAACAAATGGCCAATAAAAAAACTCCAACTTTCGATTTTTATTGTCACCCTAAATATATATATATATATATATATATATATATATATATATATATATATATATAATATATATATATATAGACGATTGGTTAAGTTAAGTCGTAATATTTTCGTTAGTTTTAACGTTTTATTTGATGGATTCATTTAAAAAATGTCTCTTAAAGATCCTAGTGTAGTTTACGTTCCCCAACTTTGATCTAGTGTAGTTTACTAGTTTGTGTCCCCTTTTGCTGAGGGGAACGTAAACTACACTCGCTCCATTATTATTAATGATTATTATTCTCATTATTATTAATTATTTTGTTTAAATAAAATTCTACTTACTCGTTGCTTAACCTCCATAAAAATTATGTTTAACTCTTTGTCGCGCAGTGTGACTTTACTGATTTTGGTCTGGCTCACGCCAGACGATTTTATTCAGTCTTGGAAAGACGTCTGCGCAGTAAAAGGTTAAGAGACGTTTGCTTAATCCTTTACTGCACAGAGGCCTTTCCGAGACTGAATAAAATCGTCTGGCATTAGCCAGAACAAAATCAGTAAAGTCACATTGCCCAACAAAGGGTTAAAAACGTTTCATGGCAATTTTTTGCCATGAAAGGCAATCGATGTTGCTTTAAATTTGGCAATTCGGGAAATTTACGACTTGAAACTGTATGTTTTTACTGTAATAACTGTATTTGTTCATTCTCTGTCCTTATCTTTTGAACATTAAAGAATTATTATTATTATTATTGACGGAATGATTAAATAAACAATTATTTACTTCTAAAATAAAATTTAAATTTTTTTCTTAAAATAATTTTGACAAAATAAATAATTGTAAAATTCGACTACTTATTTTAGTTAATTTATCCCTTAGTTAACCCATATTTATGTCCATTATCCCATTTTTGGGACAGTTTAACCAAAAATCTAACGATAACCTTAAACTTTCCTCTCAAGAACTCAAAGATACATAAAAGCATCTCCTTGATTGTCTGATTACAATCTTAACTTTGGTATCATTGGTCAGTTTTAAAAACAAAATTTTTTTCCCCTCTCTTTTCAAACAGGCAGTGATAAACTGACATAATTTCATCCTTAACATTTCTTCCAGTAGCATGACCGCACTACCACACAAAAAGAATACACCACCACAACCACCAATCGTCTAAGTATAGCTTACCATCACCTAACCAAACCCACCTTACTCAACGGCTTTTACTTACTAGCTCCTGATAGGCAGTGGTGGGCACGCGCAACAATTTTTGTAGCGCCGCAACCGCAACCGCAACTCTGCTGAAATAGTTGCGCCGCACGCGCAAGCGCAACCCTTTTCAAAAAGTTGCGCCGCAAGCGCAAGCGCAACCAAAAATGTTGCGCCGCAAGTTGCGCCGCAACTTTTTGCGGCGCAACTGCCCACCTTTGCTGATAGGCCGACAAGGTTTCTAAATACGACCCAATTAATAGACAAAGCTATTAAGCATAAACAAATACGTTTATGGGGCCAGGGTGTAGACCAACAAGGTTCCGAAAAAATGGCAACGTTAATAGTTTTTCTATTAAGCTTCTCATGGTGGAACACCACAAGGCAATTTGACGGTAGGTATGCGATCTTTTAAACAAAAACTCGAATATCATAAACTAAATTTAATGCAAAAACAAAATTTCACCTGAAGACACAAATTTATCCTTAAACTATAACATAAAAAGCATTAATATGATTTTTAAAACAAAATACATATCGAATTAAGGGTAACTATTTTATTTCTCGTCTTTCACCCATTTATTGTGTTTCAATACAGATTTGTCTTTAAGACACCAATATATCTTTAAACCTTATTACAAAAGAAAATATTAATATAACTTTATATTAAAAATAGATTGTATTTCGGGGTAACTATTTCATTTCTCGTCTTTCGCCCATTTATTTTGTTTCAATACAAATTTATCTTGACGCTACCAATGTATCTTTAAACCTTATTACAAAAAAATATTAATATAACTTTATAATAAAAATCTAATATACTATTTCAGAAATGAAGCCTTATATATATATATGTAACAGTTTTTTTGCGCACACCTACAGGTCGCTACAATTGGTGTAGAACAATGCGGTTTTCACCATTCGATGCGTCTTTTTATTGTGTAGTGCCCATGCTAAAAAAAAAATCCCGAACATAAATCCTGCCCCCCCCCTTTTAGGGGTACAGTTCTTCCATTTCTTCATTTTTAATCATAATTTTGGCACAAAATGGGGGAGGGGTGGGGTAATGGGGAAACTCAGAAAAATAGATGCGATATATATATGTAACAAAATTTTTTTTAAAGTAAATCCTTTGCAAGGTGCCAGCCCCCTTCCCCCCTTGGGGGTAATGGGGGAAGGGTGGGGGTAAATGGGGGAGAGGGGTGAGGGGGGGGGTATTGGGGGAGAGGGGTGGGGTAATGGGGGAGGGGTGGGGTTAATGGGGAAACTCAGAAAAAAAATTGGTGGGGTAAATGGGGGAGAGGGGTGGGGGAGGGGATATTGGGGGAGAGGGGTGAGGTAATGGGGGAGGGGGTGGGGTTAATGGGGAAACTCAGAAAAAAAAATGATAACCAACATCGATTCCGGTCAGGAAGATCATGCTTATCACAACTAATGGAACACTATAACAATATTATTGATGCACTCGAAACAATGAAAACTATGATTTGGCGGGCCATAAAACTATAGAAATGAACGCAGTCATGAAAATCTTAGGCTTCAAATCCGAGCTCATTGTATTAAGATTTGTGAAGCTTTAGATTTTCATGGCTGCGTTCTTTTCTGTAGTTTTATTGAATGAATAATTGGTTTGCCAGTAACTGGAAGGCCGCAGGCACACCAATTACTGAGGCCAAAGGTGAGAGGAATAGGAATGATATCCAGATAAAGGGCTACTGATGTTCAAAATAAGATACGCCGTAGGCCCACAATTCAGCCGAAGCACCGCAGATCTAGCAAAATCGGCGCGTAGCGCCGACCTTTTGCTAGTAGATTCTATTTTGGGGTAACTTATTCATTTTTCCTCTTTTACGCAACTATTTTGTTTCAATACAAATTTATTTTTAAGACACCAATATATCTTTAAACCTTATTACAAAGAATATTAAGGTACTTTCCTGTTAACGGGAATACCCTAAAAAACAAATATAATTGCGGAATTCATATGGCGACAACGTACCGAAAGCAGTGACGTTTTTTCTGCGATTTTAGATGACAAAGACAGTTTGGCCCCCTACTAACTGATTATCGCTTACATATTAACTATTTTCATTTAAATGATTAATAAATTCGGTACGTATTATCGGGACTACCAAACTGTTTGTTATGTATTTTGCTCTCGTCATTTTCGTTTAAACTAACGAAAATATCACAACTTAACCTAACCAATTATAATTATCAAAGGCGTACAGTTGACCTAACCGGGCATTCAATTAACCTAACTGGGCATTCAGTTGACCTAACTAGGCATTTTCCTTATATTAACCTGTTAGGTTAATTCAATGCGCGGTTAAGTCAATTGAATGCCCGGTTAGGTCAACTGTACGCCCTTGATGATTGGTTAGGTTAAGTTGTGATATTTTCGTTAGTGTAAACGAAAATGACGAGAGCAAAAATACATAACAAACAGTTTGGTAGTCCCGATAATACGTAAGTACCAACAATTCTAACATAATCGAAACATTTTAATATGCTTTTTTATACCAAACAAATACTACAAAATTTTGTAATCCCGATAATTACACCATTAATTTTGCATCATTAAAGATAAGATATTTCCGTTTATAAAAATATACTCACGTTCTTGTATAAACATAAATAAAGCTCATACATAAAGTCTTTCGAACTTTGGTGCATTTTATTTTTTTTCTCAGGTCAAAAACACTAGAGTCGGAAAACCTTTTTTAGGGTATTCCCCTTAACAGGAAAGTACCAATATTAATATAACTTTATATTAAAAATAGATTGTATTTTGGGGTAACTATTTCATTTCTCGTCTTTTGCCCATTTATTGTGTTTCAATACAAATTTGTTTTTAAGACACCACTATATCTTTAAACCTTGTTACAAAAAAAATATTAATATAACTTTATAATAAAAATAGATTTTATTTCGGGGTAACTTATCTATTTTTCCTCTTTTACGCAACTATTTTGTTTCAATACAAATTTATCTTTAAGACACAATTATATCCTTAAACTATAACATAAAAACGTTAATATAATTTTTAAAACAAAATAAATTCGATCTGTGGAATGAATAAGTCATATTTGGTAAAGACACGCCCCGAGAATTCGCGGCTCGTCCAATTACAACCTAATGGGCGGGATATGAGAACGAATTCAAGATCTCTGGTTGGCGGAAAGTCTCGCTCTCACACAGAAAACTCGTGAATCGAATAATGGGGGGTTCTGAGGGTGGGGCCAATCGGAGTCACGTATATAAAAAGGAACATTTTCAGCTGGATCCCACAACAGTGATTTTTACCAACGAGTAACTACACATTCTCTTATCATGGACACTTCCAGTCAGACACATCACCTTTACTGCTCCCTTCAGGCCTTTGAAGACGGGACCTTTCTGCAGGGGTTACGCTCCATCTTTTCGCAGCGGCCGATGGAGGAAACTTTCTCTCCACACAAAACGTTGCAGAAATTTGTGACGGCGGGGAAGAAGCCACGGAAACATCCACATTTGAAATGCGAGTAGAAATAATTACATAATAAATTTAAAATTAGCTTGTGATTTAAACGTCATTCATTCTCGGGCTATATACATCGTATCATTCAGTGCTTATCCCTTGCAAATACTAACTAGTTTTATAAAAAGCCATAATAAACGCAATCTGGCAACTGAAAAGTTAATTAATATATATATTATATATATATATATATATATATATATATATATATATATATACCTGCTGAAAGAAAATAGTTGTGTAAAAGAGGAAAAATAAATAAGTTACCCCGAAATCCTTTATACTATTAAGCTAAAATGTGTCTGTGTCTGTGTCTGTGTGTCTGTCCGCTTCGGAACCGTGCACAGACTAAACGGCACATCGTAAAATTCTGCAACCACTACCACCTGATAGCCCATGAGCTTCCAATGTGCTCTGGCAAGTTTCCCGGTCCTAGGTCACTCCGCAGCCGAGCACGAGCTATTTAATGTCTATTACAAGTGAATGTAAGTACTTCGAAAACGATACCCAGGTTGAAGAGCACTGTATAAGTACACAATCTTCCAAGTTAGTAGTATGACTGCAAAATGTTCGAGTGCATATATGCAATTGCAATGTTGATCAATTGTTGCAAGGTGCCAGCCACCCTCCCCCCTGGGGGTAATGGGGGAAGGGTGGGGGTAAATGGGGTAATGGGGGAAGGGTGGGGGTAAATGGGGTAATGGGGGAAGGGTGGGGGTAAATGGGGTAATGGGGGAGGGTGGGGTTGGGAATAATGGGGAGGGGTGGGGTAATGGGGAGAGCAGTTGGTAGTCCCAATAACACTGGGTAACAAAATTTGAAAAAAATTCTGTTTATTGTGATTTTTCTGTCGTTTCTTAATGATTTCGGGGCGCTGATTCCAAAAATGATATTGGTTTTGCTCTATCATCAACCGTTTCAAAAATATAGGTTGTCACACTTTTCATATGGCAAAGTATATGAAGAAGGCTAACATAAATATTTTCTGAAAATAAAAACACTATTGGAAATTAATGTTTATTGAGCCAAAATTGTTTGACAAACCCAAAATGGTGCAAAGGATATAATATATATCATGAGGAGAACCGATAAGAGAATAACAAGCCTCGTTATGCAGTGTGCACTGAAGAACGAGACTTCCGCGTATGAACATTCTTATCCTTTCTGATCAGCGACCATACGTAGTCTCCCATCATGGAAGCATCCCAATGGCTCTGGTACCTTTTCTCCATCGTTTGAATATCTTGATGGAATCTTTCGCCATGTTCTTCACTCACATCGCCCAGGTTATCACGAAAAAAGTCAAGATGTGAATGCAGATAGTGTAATTTTAAAGACATACGGCACCCCATTTTGCCATAGCACTTAATCAAGTTTGACACTAATTCCTTATAGTTTGTTGCTTTATGGTTGCCTAAAAACCCACGAACCACATCACGGAAAGCACACCAAGCCTCTTTTTCGATCGGAGTCATCTTGGCTTCAAGGTTCTTTGAATTCAACAGCGCCTTGACTTGTGGTCCTACAAAGATGCCAGCCTTGACTTTGGCCTCAGAGAGTTTAGGGAACATGACCCGAATCTGTTGGAAAACTTCCCCTCCAAAATCTAACGCAGTTACAAACTGCTTAATTAGACCCAACTTAATATGGAGAGGTGGTAGCAGAACTATGTCAGGCTTCGCAAGAGGTTCCCTGAGTACATTGTACTTTCCTGGTTGCAGTCCTTCACGTGGAGGCCACTGAACTGTTTTATAGTGCTCAGTTGAAGCCCTGCTATCCCACAGGCAAAGAAAACATGAATATTTAGTAAACCCTCCTTGTGAACCTAACAGGAAACCAATCATTTTGAAATCACCACACACGTCCCAGTTATATTGTTCATACCTGATTTGAGTGAGCAGTTGTTTGACATTTCATAGTCCTCTTTCATTTGAACAGAATGTGCAACTGGTATAGATGGATATATGTTCCCATTGTGGAGTAGAACAGCTTTTAAACTCCGAATTGAACTGTCAATAAACAGGCGCCACTCTGAGGGTATATGTGTTAACCCAATAGCTGTGATAGACCATTAACCTCGCTGCAATAACAGAGAGAGCCATTGACATCGTAGAACCTTGCAAACTCTTCATGCCGCTTTCGGTATACAGTGCTCTTGCAGTCTTCTCCAAGCAAATTCCACTCTTTGAGTCTGGAGGTCAGAAGCTCAGACCCTGATTTCGTCAGACCCAAATCTCTAATTAAGTCGTCCAATTCCCTCTGATTTGGAAAGTGAGGGTTTGTACTGAAAGTTACTGTATATTCTTCATCATGACTGTCCTCACCAGCCTTCATCTCAGATGAGCTAGCTGCATCCTCATTTTCAACCTGCAAAGCAAAGAAACAAAATATAGGCATAGCTATATGTAGAAGAGCATCATCACTAAGAAAAATCGACAATAATGACCCACAGTCTGTAAATACAGAAGGTAAAGTAATGGATAGATACCTGTTCTGTTGGACGTGGTATTGGAAGACCTTCGCCATGTGGTACAGGAGCTATGGACGACGCTATGCTTGGAAACTGAAGAGTTGCCTTCCTTTAATTTTCCTGTACTTAGAAACATCTACCATGCAGTAGTAGCAATCGTCGTGGTGGCTCTTTGGTTCTCTCCATATTCTGAGTACGGCAAAGGGCATTGCCTTGCGTACTCCCCGCAGCCACCCTTCAAGTGTGGAGCGGCAGCTTCCACAGATCACATGGGGTGCCCAGGGCTTATCTTGGTCACCCATAGGCATACCAAAATAGAGCCAATACGCGATCCAGAACTTGGTGCCTTTCACAATCTTGTGCGGTACGGTTGCTTGGGGCCTATGTAATACCCACAAACGTAGCAGAATATATCCGGCAAGTGTTTACAAGCTCTAGTTGCCATTCTCTTTACCAAACTGTACTACATTAATCATAACCTGCAGATATAGAGAGAAGAGTTATTAAATCTGCAACAGATTACAGATTCCAGAAAAAAGATGTATTCACAACACTGAAATAATGTTCGCAATAAAAAAGGATCGATAACACTCAAATCGTTAGCACAGAGAAGCACAGAAACACAGTACCACAGTGCTGGTAACCATCAAACAAACAACCTGCTTTCTTTGTGTGCTCACACTTCCTGACTTCTCAGACTCTGCGCTCTTCTTTATATAACAGTGGAAGTTTCGGGCAATTTCTAGAGCAAGAAACGGTCAACGAACATCCGGATTGTTCTCAACAATTCCTGATTATTCTGATATTGCTGCTCCCATAATAACATTATTGATGATACACACAAACCAAGCCCAGATTTGGACTCAGCGCCCACAAATGCATATAAAAACATAAAAAATTCTATATAAACAGAATCAGTGTTACACAGTGTAATAGTTTGGTAGTCCCGATATACAGCTAGTTGTGACATACACTACCACCTGCCCGAGGGCGACAGCGAGCGATAGCGAGCTACCGCTTGTACAATCTTTTTATTATAAAGTTATATTAATATTTTTGTAATAAGGTTTAAAGATACAGTATATTGGTGTCTTAAAGATAAATTTGTATTGAAACAAAGTTGCGTAAAAGAGAAAAAATGAATAAGTTACCCCGAAATAGAATCTATTTTTAATATAAAGTTATATTAATATTTTTTGTAATAAGGTTTAAAGATATATTGGTGTTTTAAAGACAAATTTGTATTGAAACACAATAAATGGTTGAAAGACGAGAAATGAAAGAGTTACCCCTGATTTAATTTCTATTTTGTTTTAAAATCATATTAATGCTTTTTATGTTATAGTTTAAGGAAAAATTTGTCTTAAGGTGAAACTTTGTTTTTGTATTAAACTTAGTTTATCATATTCAAATTTTTGTTTAAAAGATCGTCCACCGAACGTTAAATTGGTCTCGTGGTGTTCCACCATGAGAAGCTTAGTAGAAAAACTATTAACGTTGCCTTTCTCTTGAGACCTTGTCGGTCCACGCCCTGGCCCCATAAAAGTATTTGTTTATGCTTAATCGCTTTGTTTATTAATTGGGTCGTATTTAGAGACCTTGTCGGTCTATCAGGAGTTGGTAAGTAAAAGCCGTGAGTAAGGTGGGTTTGGTTAGGTGAGGTGATGGTAAGCTGTACTTAGACGATTGGTGGTTGTGGTGGTGTATTCTTTTTGTGTGGTGGTTATACTCGTATATATTTTGCTATTGGGGCTTTACATGCATCTGTTTATATATATATATATATATATATATATATTATATAATATATATATATATATATGTGTGTGTGTGTGTGTGTGTGTGTGTGTGTCTAATAATAGGGGATCTATGGGCGTATATATAGTCGGGGAGTGTATGTGCGCCAACTGGCTGAAAGACACTTCTAAGCCCGGTGATACTGGGATGAAAACTTATTATGCGTCTGGCTGGTCTCCTCTCTCCTTCTCTCTCTCTCTCTCTTAGGTTAGGTGGACTCCCCCCAGCTTTCCCCAACTGGGGGAAGGTTGGCACTGGTACTTATATGATCAACATTGCAATTGATTTGCACTCTACATTTTGCGGTCATACTACTCTTCCTTTCCGATTCTAATTCCGACCGGAAAACACCGATTCCAGAATTGAAATTGGCCACCTCTGACAGAGAGAGAGAACCCTGTCAGATTAAATTGAGCAGCCCAAAAATTTTTAAAACTGAGTTTATGTGCACAAACCGTGTTTAGGTTACAAACAGTGTGTGTTGTGTATGAAATATGTAAATCATGAAATATACCCCAAGCAGTTGATGCTCGTTACATCCGGCCATTTATCCGTGGCATCATAAGTTATTTTCTGGAAAAAACGTTGGAAATATAACTCAAAATTTGGGTTGGAAATGGACCAATCCAATAACCATAATATATTTTCGTCAGACGCTACCATAGAACAGGACGGCTATCACTGGTTGCGCAAGAGTCCTTGCCCTCCACGTGATGTTCAAAGAAGGCGTCTAGACATCGCAAATGATGTCAATTTTTCACATCGAACAAATGAACGGTATTTGCATAAACTTGGCTACAATGAAAGTGTGGCTAAGCGAAAATCCCACTTACAGCAGCCAATGTCAAACGAAGATTAAAAAGAGTGAGACACAAACCTGTGACATTTTGGAGGTCCGTTCTGCTATCGAAAGAGTCTCAGTTCATTCATTTCACGTCGAATGGAAGGCACGTGGATCAAGAATGACTGATCAACCATTCCAATAATTCCCTTTACGGTTTATAGTCAAACGTGGTTGTTTTAATGTAATGGTAAATGGACATCGATTTTCGACGCTGCAAAGACTGACCTGGTATTCGTGCAGGGAACCCTCATTTTATCTAAATAAACAACCATTCTCGAGAACCTTTCTTTGTCTCAAGAGGATGTTTCGTAGTTAAATACACGTAAGTCGAAAGAAGACTATGCCACGTGCCACACCTCCAAAGCCACTACTCAGTGGAAGAGATAAAACGGAATGCAAGCTCTTCCAGGGGGGGGCCCACAATACCTAATATATACCGTACTGAACGTGTTTGGAAGCAACTGCGAAAACAAAGACCTCCTCCCACATCTGTGTTAGCTTTAATGGAAATTAATTTTCGAAAAAATCTTCACCATGCCATAAAAACTCATCGACTCTGTGTTCAGATCGTTCTACAGCAGTTCATGCATATGAGGCCCCTGGAAAAGCTATAGTTCATATTTAACTATTTTTTGCAGTTCTTTGTGCGATTTAAGTGTACACCTGTGTACACCTGTAATTGTACTTGTCTGCAATGATGCTGATTTTATTAATACAGAGCAGTTTTCAATAGGATGTTATCACTTCATATGTTTATTAACGTTAACAGAAAATGGTAACGTTTTAATGAACCACACTGTGTGTATATATATATATATATATATATATATATATATATATATATATAAATGCTGACATTCCCTTTTCCTATATTCTGAATCATGACATCAGATTTCAGGTTTAGAAAATCCTTTTACATACAAATTGTTTTGAAGATTCAGACAGTGAAAGATTGATGCATTTTTATCTTTTATTATTTTATTCGAATTATTGGGCGAGGATTCCTATTAATTACAAAGAAGAATAAACAATGCTGAATTTCAAATTCATAAACATCAAAACTGTTGAAACTGTCATTATAATTGTGAAAATTTAATGTTTTTTAAAATCTGTGTTTAGGATTTGAATGGAAATTCCTTTCGATCGAAACGTTTGCGTTTTTCACTTTATCGCTGACTTTTGTCAACTTAAAATGGCAACTTTCTCCTCTTACCTTCTTTTTTCTTAACGTTTCTATAATTAGTTACCTTTCCTTTGACTCCCTTCGAGTCTTGTTCTAATACGTACGTGATCCGGGCTAGCTAGTGACCACGTCGCAACACCGGTTGCCGTTAGATCAGCGAGCAGCAGCAGCAGCAGCAGCAGCGAGGTTAAACGACAATAGGTCTGCTTTGTTGTTGGATGGATGAGCGTCCTCCTCCGCGTTTAGATGATGTAGTGATCCGTAGATATTTCGAATCCCACGTAAAGCTGTGTAGGTCCCTTCTGTCGCATAACCTTTGTCATAATTTAGAAACGGTTAAACTTATATAGACTACCCCTTTCCATACCATCAGTCCCCAATATGTTTCGATGTTAAACAAAAGCACTGTCGGTATCAAACACATCTCCAATTTTTTCCTAATACTTTATTCTCATTTTTGAAATCCAGAAGTCAAAATTTAATCCGTAAAACACTTACAATATACCCCTGACAAAAGCCGTACCAACAAATGCCCCTAATAATCATTTAACACTTTAATTATTACATTAGTTGTAAAGGAATATATATTAAAAAACATATGTATTCAAACAAAATGGGTAATTGGACCCCCGATACCCAAACGCTATTATTTATATAACATTTAACCAATAAACAATATGAAAATGAGACAAGCTTTTCTGAGTGCTTCGATTATGTGGCTCACCGGTACACTTATTATACGAGATTTCCTTACGCTTTACTCCAATTAACATCTCTCATCAATTACCACCATTTGAAATGTTGTTCACCATAATTATAAATTAATTAGAATTTTAAAAAGATGTTAATAATATATATTTATTTATTTTATTACCGTTTTTATTTTTAATTGTTATTATAAGTTGCTGATAACTTATATACTCTGAATGTATAATGCGATGTTGTTGTACGACATTAACATAATGTTAATTATTAACTGTCCTTAAATACATCATTTGCATTAAGGTCAAAACCATAGGATGATTAATTTAAATACAGTATATATATGTGTATATATATATATATATGTGGTAGCCTGGTAGTAGTTCTGTGTGTCGGTCTCTCTTCACACGAAGGTCAAGCTTTTGTATGAAACACAATTACCCCCACAAGGATTCGAACCCGGGACCACTTATGTAGGATGCGGGAGCGCTGCCATCACACTACGACAAGTTAAAGAAAAAACGTTAAATTTTCTCGCTTGGTTAGACAAATAATAGGTTGTATTAACTTTTACCCCGTCGTAGTGTGATGGTAGCGCTCGCGAATCCCACTCAAGTGGTCTCACGTTCGAATCCTGGTGAGAGCAATTTTGTTAACGTTAGTTAACCTTGATTTTGTTTCTGCCCTAATTGATCATTCTGACGAAGGTCAAGCTTGTTAGACCTACAGCTTAACGTAGAATCCGAACCACGACCCACCACGGGCGGTCAGAAACTGTAAAGTCCTTGCCCGGATTCGATCTCACGACCTCCCGATCACCAGTCCAGCGTCTTAACCACCAGGCTACCCAGGGTACCCATTTATCTACCAACCAATTTTTTTTATTGCGTGAAAGGATGAGCAGCTGGGTTAGTTGCGCGCCGCCTGCCATCACCCGGGGTCGATGGATTCGTAGTCAGCGATGCTAACCACTATATCACCGAGGCGCCTATATATATATATATATATATATATATATATATATATATTGTAATAACTGATGTTACTGTAGTGAAACAATGTAATGACGAAAGAACAGTATCATATAAGGCGTTCCACAGTGGTCAAACCAGAACCAGACCCTTCAATTCGTCGCCAGGGCACCTCTTCCTTACAGCGGGTCTGGGTACGAACCCTGGAAGGCGTTCTCAACATAACGGAACCTGGCTCGGGCGAAGGTTGAGCCTGGAGCCTTCTTCGGAAGGGCCTCCACGCAATCGCTCGCCCCCACCACACGTTCAGTTTGGGGGAAAGAGCAACATAATCCCCCATTACCTGTCTGTCCCTAATTCTCCAGTCGTATTTATGCAACTATTTATGCAACCTTTGTAGAAGCTTCTATTTATCTCTCTGTCTATTTATCTATCTATTTATCTGTTGAGCTATCTACAGCGAACAATATCTCTCTCTCTCTCTCTCTCTCTCTCTCTCTCTCTCTCTCTCTCTCTCTCTCTCTCTCTCTCTCTCTTTCTCTCTTTCTCTCATTTAAAGGTTTCTTAATTTTCGTCTGAAGTCTTTAAAGTTCCTTACATTTTTTAATATGCCACTTCAAACCACGAATTCCTGATATTATATTTTAAATATATTTTTTGTAGTATATATATATATATATATATATATATATATATATATATATATATATATATATATATATATATGTATCAATGGAGAAGGCCCTCGGAGCGCCTGTCTGATCCTGCATTGATAAGACCGCAGCCCTGTCTAGATATAGTTGCAGCGTGTGTATATCTTTTTTTCATATTGTCTTCCTCTCCAAATTTCTTTTACAAATTCTAACGTCTTTCTAACGTTCTAACGCAAACTCTTATGCTTCTATCTCATACACATAAAATGACTTTCATTTGTTCTTCATAAGGTCATAGAAGGTGGGGTGATGTAGGAATTAGGGGTATCTATTTAAGGGCAGAGGAAAGAATTAAAAAAATATATATATATGTATATAGGGGACATACCCGTTTATTGCAGGGCAATTCTATCATACCCTCACCTTTGTTACTGCGCTTTTTGTGTGCTGGATTAATAATTGTTTTATATTTTGTTATAATGAACAAAAGACCTTCTAAAATTATTGATGACATTTGGGTATAGGGCATCACTGAACAATTTTTTTTATGAAGTTTAATAATTTCAGAATATTATATAAATTTTGAAATTAATTTGAAAATTTATTTATTTTAATAAATTTATTTATTTAAATCGTTTTATAAATATATTAATTAAATTTATTTATTTTTATTTATCATTTAATTTATTAATTTAATAAGTATTTATTACAAAATTTATTAAATAATGTATTTATTTATTAAATGTATTATATTAAATTAATAAATGTATTAATTAAATTAATTTATTTAATTATTCTATAAATTTAGCTGAAATTTAATAATAACTTAAATTGCTGATGCCGAGGAGGTTAACGCAGTAACTGAAACTCTATACCCACTGTTTAAGACTTTTTAAGCTCACTATAAAACCTGAGTTTATATGAGGGGTCCCGCGTCTTACGGTACCTAAGCGCCAAAATTAAAATTCGCCAGAAATTGCCTCCAAAGTTCAGTAATATTCTCGCAATAGTATCTCTGTTATTAATTGAGCTAGAACGTTCATTTTTGGCTAAATTAGAGTTCTAAGTATGCTAATGAAGATGTTCATGAGTTTTTGGAATAGATTTTCATATTTTATATTTTATATATATTTTTTATTTTTTTTTATTTTCTTATTATGCCGAACTTTGGGTGAACTTTTGGCTGGCGATAGAGGTGAAAAAAGTAGTTCGCTTCATAAGGTTTTCAACCATAGTTCTAGTGTCGTAAGGTCATTATAACCCAAACCACGCGATAGAGGAAGGGTGAAAATAGTGATATCCATCAAAAACACATTTTCGCCTGTGGTGGCGCTTAATAAGTATCTTAAGACGCGCGACCCCTCATATGCTTTCAAAATATCAAAGTTTTTCAGGGGTAAAACAAATTTGTAATATACAGCATGGTCCAGAAGTCCTGCCTCATTTGGATATTCTAGCAATATTCCCCCCTCCCCCCTATGAGGCAGGACTTTTGAACCACCCTGTATACAACTGGTCCAAAAATTTAGTTTGGTTCTCGTATTACACGACTAACATTTACGATATTATTGAATGTTAAGGATTAGCTGTTACTCGTAAATCCATTCCCGTTTGTGTTGAGTAGAACGTGTACACCTCCATTGGAAAACATAAAGAACATGTACACTTCCATATGAAAACATAAAGAACGTGTACACCGCCATATGAAAACATAAAGAACGTGTACACCGCTATATGAAAACATAAAGAACGTGTACACCTTCATAGGAAAACATAAAGAACGTGTACACCTTTATAGGAAAACATAATAATATATCATACATTCACAAAAGTGCAATGACCATACATGCTATTATTATTGATTATATAATATTGAGTGTTATTTTAAGGCTTTATGTTCTTATCATACGTAAAATATCAAGAGTCAATGTGACAAATTTTTTTATGGCAAATATGTTAAATATTAAATATTAATTCCGGTAATAAATTAATTAGTATTAATTATAATAATTAATATTTATTTAAGTTATTATTAATTATATTATTATTAATTAGTTATTATTACTTTTAATTAATTGACGATAACTTTGGATACTAAATTTAATCTTGATATATTTTCCCGTTATATCCTAAATCAATTTAAGATGAGGCGAACTGTATCTTTGATCAGGTACTCTACTTAATTGTCAGTTATTCTGTGAACTTTAACTTTTTCTCTATGTTCTTATCTATTTATTTAGCTATCTATTCACCTATTTATATATTGTGCATTTACACACACACACACACACACACAATATATATTGAGTATTATGGATTGCTACAGATTTTGTCACTTTGGTGTATCCCTAGAGAAGGCATCGAAGTGTAAAGAACGATATTTAAAGATGAAATGAGATGATTTTCTGTTGCTAAGCAACCAACATATGACAAAGGAAAGATGCAGCATCGCTATACACATAAGAGGATTGGGTTTAATTTAAAGAAAAATATTTATACAGCCACTGACACCCGTAACTGTTCCTTCTTCCTCGAGTTACGAATGGAAACATTACTTTTTCAGGAAATTATAATAATGTTTGGAGGTTTTCGACCTCCTTCGTAACTGCCATATGTCACGTGACAGAGGAGACGTATGTACAACTTTATACGCGTGATTTTAACCATCTACGGGTCACGACATCATCCAAACGCGGAGAACGGTCATCCAACTAACCACTAAATGTACCCAACGAGTTGATTTTATACTTTATAATGTAACCTTTCCTTTTTTTCTTTTTTTACCCAAATTTTGATGAGTTAAAGGGTATTTTGTGCCCAGTTGATTATTTTGAGAGAAATCTCGTAGTTTTATAAGCGTTTCATTGGATTGTAAATGTTACTTCTGGAATATAATCCATAAATCAAGTTTATCGTCTAATAACTGTTTATTGAGATATAAAATGAGGCATTATCGTAATCCGTTCTTATTCTGAGTATATTTATAAAAGATAGAGTTACAAGGAGTAATTACAAGGAGTTACAAGGAGTTACAAAGATAAAGGGAAGTCTCAAAGACCTTTCGGTCCAGTGGGGGAGGTTCCTGTTATTAAACTAGTTCATTTTCAACTGTTTTGGCAATAGTAGAAAACTGGATAGAAGAGAGAGAGAGAGAGAGAGAGAGAGAGAAGAGAGAGAGAAGAGAGAGAGAGAGAGAGAGAGAGCTTATGAACTAAAAATGACCAGTTTGTTATTTAGATTATAAGGGCTACACTGTGGCACACGGCGAAGTTAAACGACGTTCGGTCTAGACTTTAGATAGCAGTTGGAAGGGTGACCGTCCTTACGCGTTCAGATAATATAGAGACTCGTATTCAGATGATGTAACGACCCGTGGTTCTCTCTGTCCATACGTCCATATGACCCGGCACATTTGTAACTGAAGCAAAAAATATGAAAACCAGAATATAAACTTTGCGTTGTCCTAAAATCAATAAAAATGAAAATTTTGTTCCCACATTTTTCTTCAGAATTTACGATGGAATCCATTTTACACTGAATTGCAAATCACCACACTTTCGATAAAAATATAAAGAATGTAAACAGCTGTTATGTATCACTATTAATTTACTTTATTTATAAACAATCGAGAGGGAACTGAACGTGATTCGAATATTTTATTCGTTGTCTGTCGCGAATCGCGACTAACATCCGTAGCTCAGTGAGTAACGCCGTTTACGCGTAAGTGAAGTGAATTAAGGCCGCCACACACCGAAAGCCACGCTAGACACGCCACGCACGCGCGCCACGTGGCTCGGCATCGCTCTAATTATTTTCAACGAAGCAACGCACACCGAAGGCCACACTAGCTACGTGGCCTTCGGTGTGCGTTGCTTCGTTGAAAATCATTAAAGCGATGCTGAGCCACGTGGCGGGCGGGCGTGGCGTGGGTAGCGTGGCTTTTGGTGTGCAGCGGCTTATACTAAAGTCAGGAGTTCGAATCTCGTTAGTATTTGGTAATAATAATTCGGGAGTTGGGTAATGGGTTACATTTGTCTGGAATGAGCGCTGTGCCAGTTCCTGGCCCTCGTGATTCCTTTTTATTATCGTGAATCATGCGGACAAAAGTAATTAAAAAAAAGGTCATAATGAGATTCGCCATTTCAGAAAATAATGTTGGGGAGTTTTCAAATTTTATGCCTTATTTTGCGTCATGATAATAACGCATGTACTTGTACGGTAATATTAGATATACGATACGTACGTGACGGAAAAAAATTCGTCTAGAAATCTGAAATTTCTAAAAAGCATAAAAAATTACTGTACCAAAAATAATAAAACATCGTAAGAAAAACAGAATAACCCTAATTAGTAATTTTGCTGTGCTTTGTGAAATGTTTATATTTCAGGGTGAATTTTTTTCGCACTTATACATACTATATACGTACAACATATATACAACATACTATATATTCACAGTAGAATACACACACACACACACACACACACACATATTGTTTCATACATATAAAGGAAATATTATAGCTTACACTTATGTAAGTATACAGATGTTGAGTTCTATTTTCCAATCGCGTGATGAATACAGTCTGTATAAATTATATGTAGGTTATAATAAAATCCAGTTAACCTTGATTAATAAGATAATTTGTGTGAATCAGTTTTCCATAACCACAACACACACACACACACACACACACACACATATATATATAGTTGAATGGGACACTAAAATAGTAGAAGATGAAAGTTAAAAGGTGAGATAAAGGGAACAAGTTAGGGATTGAAAATGAAGTGTTGTAAATTGATTGCGGGGTTTGAGGTAATGGGGAGGGTGGGATTGTTCTTTGAGTGAACAGTTATTATCTCTCGGTTGTACAATCATTTCAAGTGAACAAAAGCATTCGTGTGAGACTTCATTACAAATTATAATACGCAATTTCTTTTGGCTTCATTTTAAACCATTCTTTTATACACTGAGCTTGACCCTGTGTGTGTGTGTGTGTGTGTGTGTGTGTGTGTGTGTGTGTGTGTGTACTGAATATGTTCACTTGAAATAAGCAGGTGAAAATATTTCTGAACACTTGCGAAGTCACATTTCTGTATTGTAAGGCATCAGCTGCAGAATGTTACAGACTTTCGAAGCAATAAGAGACGCATTATTTGCAACATATTCACATTTTTCAACACAATAAAGTTAATCAACAATAAAAAACTGCGTTCTACCTTCCACACTATAATACCTCCCATTACACATGGTAACCATGGCAACTCTGTATAGCTAAGCTTTCAAACTTTCTTTGTATAATAATTTACAAAGACTCATCCATCACTAACGTCCAAGGGTATCAAAGCTTTGTTACTGTAATGTGTTTTCACACTTTACAGTTTTGAGGACTGTACAAACTCCCTTTATAGAGATGACACTTGGAACGATGATGCGAAAATGTTGTAATGAATGTCACTCATTGTATACTTATTTGGGGAACTTGCAGAAATGACAAGGCCATCTACGTTTACTCTTATAATATCCGGATTAATCTTATATATATATATATTATATATATATACAGGGTGTCCCGTAAGTCTGGACCCATAGGGAAAAATAATAAAATTACAAAATAGTCCAAAAATTTATTACATAATCTGTTCAAAGTGTCCGCCGTTGTGTCGCACACATAGTTGAAGACGTAATCTCCACTGCGACAGCACTTTCTGAATCACAGTCGCAGAAATTTCTTGACACGCCTCCACAATGCGTGCTTTAAGGTGGAAAATGTTCTGAAGTTTGACCTCGTACACTTTGGCTTTCAAGTGGCCCCACAAATAAAACTCCAGCGGAGTAAGATCATAATAAAAAAATAATAAAAATAATAATAAAAATAATAAAAAAATATATTATAAATAAATTTTTGGACTATTTTGTAATTTTATTATTTTTCCCTATGGGTCCAGACTTACGGGACACCCTGTATATATATATATATATATATATATATATATATATTAGTGATGTAGCGGATGTCATTTTTTCACATCCGCGGATGCGGATGCGGATGTCTACATTTTCGTTATTTTTTAGGATATATTCGAGATTTGTTGTGTTTAACGTATATAATAAGTTATTATATAGAGAGAGCTGTAGCTATAATGTAGTATAATTGATTAATTGTACAATAATTGCTGTACTTTCTCTGAACATATAAAATAATATCAAGCATCTAACTAATATAGAAATCAATTAGTGAATTCGTCTGCAAATAAATTCGTTATATTTTGTTGAGTTTCAACCACAATTAGAAACTATAATTGTGTTACCAGGATGCGGGACGTGAACCCAACTCAAATGCACCCCACCGACCTCTTTCCCCAACCTCCACCCTTATAGAAAGAGATCTTTAATTAGCTTGATAACTATTTATATTAAGTTTAAAGTTTTATTAGTCATATTTATAAATGAGTAATTAAAATAAAGTAAACTAAGATGTTCATCGTTTAATGTTCAAACTTAATTATAGGAAGGTTATGCTTAAGGAACATTAATTTTTCTGCCTTTTCTGCTGCCAGTCTGTTTCTCTTTTCATCATATATTAATCCAGCACTGCTAAATAATCTCTCGCTTGGTACGTTTGTTGGAGGACAGGCTAAATGTTTCCTTGCAAGTTTACTCAAGTATGGATAGATATTCTGCGTATTTTTCCACCAACTAATAGGATTGTCACATGCAGCCAGGCGTTTTTCTTGGTGATAGCTCTCGATCATTTTTACTACATCTTTTGACATCGCGTAGGTCTCGTCATTGCTGCTTGACTCAAGAAACTGAGAGACAGATTCTGTGATAGATTTGCTTGTTGAAGGTGTTGGTTCTGTCACTGAAACTTTTATTCTTTTGGTGGGTGGCGAAGCGACAGATTCAAGAGATTGAAGCTCTTCAACTGCTTTGCCAAGTGACGATTTAACTCGTTCTAATGTACTAGGTGAAAATAACTTAGGTTTGTAACGTGGATCTAAGTAGGTTGCAAGAGAGTAACTTCATACAAGAACAGCCTCTCGTCTTGTCGCTTGCATCACTTTGCGCACAATGAACTAGTTCTATTAATATAGTAGAATTTGATAATTTCCGCTTATTAATGACATTTTATCTCAACGGTCCACATCCGCACGACATCCGCAGTCCAAAGTGCGGATGCGGGTGCGGATGCGGATGCGAGAAAATGTGCGGATGTTCCGCGGATGCGGATGCGGATGTGACCTACATCACTAATATATATATATATACACACACAGGGTATTATATATATAGGGTGTTTCAGATCGACCCTAGAAATATGGAAATTGGCGAAATTTGTAGTTTGTATTTGGTATTTGTTCGATAATACCAGCTATGAGGATAATAAATATATTACTGTTTATATGTTTTTTAATAAAGAATTTTCTCCTGAATCTAAATATGTAATTATTTTTATTAAAAATTGAAGAACAAAAAAGTTACAGATGTTTAAATTAAAATTATTATTTTCGAGACTTCATGTGCGGTATTTTCTAATATTTTTTTTTATGGCCTGGCCTGCCTTTTAACCGACTGTTTTGAGATACTTATGTTTAGTGCCTAGCTTAGCTTAGCCATTTCGTTGAGTTCTAATTAGGCAAGACTACAGTTTTGCTCTAACCTTATCTAACATCTAACGTCGATTGGTCCAATGTTAATATGCAGCAGAGAATAGAATACAAAGACAGAACATGTCACCTCTTTAATAATTTAGAAATTTTGCACCTTGGCTGTAATAATCCTTTCTCAAATGATTCTCACTGTAAACTCATAGATAGGTATTATAGTAAGATAATATCTCTGTTAAGAGAAGCAGGAAGCCCCTTGATTAAATCTTACAACTATCATACTAAGGTTATTCCTGGATGGAATGATTTTATTGCCCCCTGAAGAGGGAATCGAAAGACGCCTACGATTTGTGGTGCTTTCATGGTAGACCCAGATTAGGACCAGTATACATAAATATGTGTAGAAGTCGGGGTCAGTATAAGGCGGCCATAAGGCGATGTAAACAGGAAGAAGAGTCTATTCGAGCATCAAAAGCCTGTGAAGCTCGCATAAATAACGATAATAACAAATTTTGGAAATTTGTTAAGAATCAAACGGGTGTCAAAAATGTCCTCCCTCCGACAATCGATGGGGTGTCGGGGGAGGATGAAATTGCAAAGCTGTGGAAAAACCACTACTCTAACATTCTTAATAGTGTGAGTAGGGATAATCTTAAGATAGATTGCAGCGAAACGATTGTGGGAGGGACAAGGGAAAATATTTTGATATCATTTTCTGAAGTAAAGAGGTTAATTAAAGAGTTAAAGACTGGTTCTGCGTCAGGGGTAGATGACATATCGAATGAGCACTTAAAATATGCAAATGACGTAGTATGTCTGCATATATCATTGCTCCTATCAGCCATGCTTGCTCATAGCTATATCCCTGCAGAGTTCATGAAGGTATATATCTTGCCCCTGGTCAAAAATAAGTATGGAGACATTCTGTCCAGCAATAATTACAGGCCTATTTCTGTCGCTTCCTGCTTCTCGAAACTACTAGAAAAACTCTTGTTACTCCGATTAAATGATTTCCTATGGACATCTCCTAATCAGTTTGGCTTTAAAAGGTCCCACTCAACTGACCTGTGTATCTATGTACTTAAAGAAACAATATCTAAATACATTGACAGTAATTCAACCATTTATAGCTGTTTCCTTGATATAAGTAAGGCATATGATAGGGTGAACCACAATATTTTATTTGCAAAACTAGAAGACAGGAAGGTTCCCATGTACATATTAAATTTATTGAAATTTTGGTATTCCCACCAATCTTTCACTGTTAGGTGGGGCAATGTACTATCCGTGTGTTTTGGCTCCTCTTGTGGGGTGAGACAAGGCTCCTTGCTCTCCCCTATGCTGTTTAATGTGTATATTGACGGATTAATTGCTTCACTTAATGAGGCAACAGTAGGATGTTGTATAGATAACACAAGGATAAATAACTTAGTTTATGCCGATGATATGGTGTTAATAAGTCCCTCTGTTAAAGGTCTGGATCGGCTACTAAAAGTCTGCGAAGTGTATTCGCAGAAACATGATATTCTTTTTAATGTTACAAAAACTAAGGTTATGCAATTTCATCCTAAAAGCTGTAATCAGCCAGCTGATATAAGGTTTAAAATGAATGGTGAAGTAATTGAGGAAGTACAAGAGTTTAAGTATTTGGGTCAAACTATTACCAGCTCCTTGAGTGATGACTCGGATATAAGAAAACAATCTCGAAACCTGTGTGCTAAAGCGAATATGACCATAAGGAACTTTCGTTTCTGTACAAGTGAAGCTAAAGACACACTCTTTCGTACTTTCTGCAGTAATATATACGGTCAGCAACTCTGGGTGAATTATAAAAAAGGTTCTGGCAGAACCCTAAATTTGCTGTACAACAGGTCGTTTAGACTCTTACATAAATTACCCCCGAGATGCTCAGCTTCGCAAATGTTTGCAACCCGCAATGTTCCGAGCTTCCCGGAGGTAACAAGACGTGCTCAACACAGTCTAATGCAAAGAATTAAAAAATCAACCAACCCGATCATCCAAGCTATCCATGAGTCCTGCCATTTATCCTCTAAGCTATGGACTTTTTGGTACGAAAACGTCTGTCTGTAGCTCCACTTAACTTCGACAGTGCAGTATTATTTCTAATCAATTGTATATATTTTTATCCTTAGTGTATGAACTGTCATTGTATTAATAATATTTGTCATATGGACTATAGTCTGCCAATAAACCTTTTCATTTTCATTTTCATTTTCATAACTCTGCGACGTTTGTTCTTTTCTAACGACAATTTGAACATCTTAGATAAAGTGTCATTTAACCATGGAATTTGTAAATTTTTTGAATTAACTAATAATTACAACATTTATGCTTCAATATCAACACTAAACATAAGTATCTCAAAACAGTCGGTTAAAATATTAGAAAATATCGCACATGAAGTCTCGAAAATAATAATTATAATTTAAACATCTGTAACTTTTTTGTTTTTCAATTTTAATAAAAATAATTACATATTTAGATTCAGGAGAGAATTCTTTATTAAAAAACATATAAAAAGTAATATATTTATTATCCTCATAGCTGGTATTATCGAACAAAGTGGGTATACATTTCTTTGGGACACGCTGGAGCTGAAAACGTTATTATAAGCAGATGAAATGGAAATACAGAATTTAAATTTATACCATTTGTATTGTAAGAGGTAAATGATAGCTAACTAGCTAGCTAGATAGATAGAGAGGTAAAGAGAGGTAAATGGATAAAGACTCTCCCCCCCCCCAAAAAAAATTGTTTTTAACGACGTTGTGAACATTTTTTTTCAAAATTGGAGTGACTCCAATTCCTCACTTTAAATTCGTTTTCAGGAAACAGAAGAAAATGGTCGACTTTTTTAAACTTTTTGAAACAATACTCGAGAGAATATTGTTACAAAAACTTATTTCATTTTTGGGTGGGTGGTGTGGGTTGGTTGGTAGGAGGTTTACGCGAGGAGGCGGGGGCCACGCAACGAAGTCACAAAGGCAAGAAATGTAAATGAAAATTTTTTTTTTCTTCCTGGTGTCCGAATTTGAATGAAAAATTTTCCCATGTAAATCGTCCTTCCAAACAATCATTTGTGAAAAAGTAAATTTTTTAATCTTTGATTAATCAAAATTAAATAAATGGGACCTATTGAAGAATAGGGACCCCAGCCTTCTTTAGTTAGGCTTATAAGGCTAACTAACGAAAATATCACGACCTAACCTAACCAGTCGCTAGGTTAACTGTACGCCCTTAACGATTGGTTAGGTTAGGTCATGATATTTTCGTTAGTTAGCCTTATAAAGCTAACTAAAGAAGGCTGGAGTCCTTATTCTTCAATAGCTCCAGTAAATGTTTTGACTGAAATAAAAAAAATATATATGAAAGTATTAATAACAAAGCAATTTATTATTATTATTATTATTATTATTATTATTGTTATTATTATTATTATTATTATTATTTAACGAATAATGTAAATAAGTCTTGTTTTCATCCAATTTTATCGTCACGATAATTTTTTTAATGCGATTTTCATAAACAATTTTCTCGCTTTTAAGAATTTTTATGGTTTTCGTTTTCACTGATCGTCATTTGTTTCTTGTCTGTCATTTTTTTTGTTTGTGATTTCATTGTTTGTGATTTTTGTTTCGTGAATTTAAAGACTGAAGGAATTTTTATATTCACTGTAAATAAAATCAGGAAATCAACTTAAATCCCAAGTCATCATTGTCATCATTATTTTCGTGATGTCATCATTAAAAAGGACTCAAGTCATTCTATTGAAAATGTCATTCTATCATTAAAATGAAAATGAACTTAATCCGAGCCAAAGTTCGAATTCTACATTAAGTTTTAGGTCCTCGCCTGTCATATGACGACCTTGGTTGTTTGTAAATGGAGACTAAATCATGCTTGCATGCAGTTAACAACAAGAACCGCCCATATTACCATCATTTGAGTCACTAATGCATAATTAATCATGGTGTTTGCCGAAAATAAAGTTCATTTTAAAGGACCTTTGCTACTATACTATTCTCTTTTGCGTGAAATTTTCGCACGTTTATAAAAAGTGTAAACATGATATTAGAGTTTTTACTATTTCTCTTTTTTCACTTCCCTCTTTTCTTTACTTTCCGTACTTCTTTTGGGGCTAACCTATAGTGGACCTTATGGTCTTTGTTAGCCTGTAACTCTGTAACTCCCTAACTACTCATATATACTATCATTGTGACTTACACAGAGGAAAAGTTTTTGTTACAGTAACACTCCAAATGTGATCCTTTAAGACTATTTTATGTAAGCATGTAGTTCTTTTGTCATATTATACACGTGACATCTTTAACGTACAGTCTCGGAAAAAAGTTCGCCTAGAAATGTAAGGGGGGGGGAGGGTATTGCAAAGGCCGTGGTGGTGTTTTTTGCAGGATTTTTATCACGTTTTTAGACATATTTTTCTTCAGAAAATGTAAATTTTGTTCGTCCAAAAGAGAACGAACATTCGGTTCGTTAGTTGCAACGTTGTATTCATATTTTTAGCATTACGTCATATCGTTGCCGCGAGAGTTTTCATGGTGTCCGAGAAAGTAAAATCTCGTATCGCAAGCGCTGCGTTCACTGTTTACTGATGTTGTTGTTGTTTACTGATGTTGTTCGCAACGTCAAACGTCAGATAAACGAAAGTAGATAAACGAAACTGTAAATTTCTGCTCAGAGGTGGTCTGCCAAACATCCTGAAATCCTAAGAAAAAACCCCGCACATGACTTTTGCAACACCCTTTAAGATTTCTCAAAAGCATGAAATGTACTAATTGGTAATATTTTGTATTTCTTTGGTTATTTTATTAATTTTTGGTAACGGTAATAAATTTAAAAAAACAGAATACAATCATTAGTGATTACTAATTTTTTACGATGTTTAGAAAATTTAGATCTCTAGGCGAATTTTTTTCCGAAAATGTACATTTAATATTATTTTATGTATGTGCATATAAAAGCATACGATATATCTCTAAACTGTATATCTATATATGTATATATAAAAAACAATATAGTTTGGGTGCCAAAAAGTATATTAAAGCAAAAATTATACTCGTACATATAGTAATTAAAACAGCTCGAAAGGACAAAATTCAAAGCGGAGCTAATCCAAGTGATTTATTTTTCCATGTTACGATTCCATGTTACTTAAATGATTTATGAGATGGTATCATGGTTAGATTGGTATTGGTTGGCAAATAGTATATATTTGGTTGGTATAAACAAATTTTCTTCTCTATGTAAAAATATCTCGCATTTCAATAATGGCGCATTTTGCATTTCAACCGAATTCTGGTCTTTAAAGAAAACCTGTAAATTAAATATAAACTCGCACTCACCATGCACTAACATTCTCAGTTAATAGGTAAACCATGCATTAAAAGATCTGAAACCATGCCAGCTAGAATCTGGAACTAGATATGGGGCTTGATCAGGGAGTAGTGTCTGCTAAACCATCGCACGAGATGCAAACTATTTATACCCCCTTGGTGATATTTTACCTTGATTTTAATTGGGTATGTGAACAGTTAGAGGAAAATCTCGGGGTAACCCTTCAACGTACGTAGGATGTAGTGTCGTAGTGTCCGGGTAATAAATGTTGATGAAATTACCTGAAAAAAAATACGCCTCGATGCACGGCAAACAGTTAAAATGCATTTGTAAACAGTTAATTGGTCTCACTATTAAATTAATACCGAAGTCTAAAAGTTGATGAGATAAGAACTTCAGTATTAAAACCAAAATGTTAAAGAATGTAACGTTATATATATATATATATATTATAATATTATATATATGAATAGAAACGACATAATATTAAGGAACGTTTCTGCACACGCGGAAGAGAAATAACGAATAAATGAAAAATGAGGCGAACCGCCCGGGAATCGAACCCAAGGCCTTCCAATTGCCGGTTGGATGCGCTACCATTACACCACGGACCTCAATCATTCACAAATCGAAATTCTCCTACATAGGGCAGAAACCAATGCCCTGAGAGGGCACCCTCGCAAATCGTGAATATGTGCATTTAACTGCAATGACCACGCAGTATATAAATGAATAGAAACGACATAATATTAAGGAACGTTTCTGCACACGCGGAAGAGAAATAACGAGTAAATGAAAAATGAGGCGAACCGCCCGGGAATCGAACCCAAGGCCTTCCAATTGCCGTGGTGTAATGGTAGCGCATCCAACCGGCAATTGGAAGGCCTTGGGTTCGATTCCCGGGCGGTTCGCCTCATTTTTCATTTATTCGTTATTTCTCTTCCGCGTGTGCAGAAACGTTCCTTAATATTATGTCGTTTCTATTCATTTATATACTGCGTGGTCATTGCAGTTAAATGCATATATATATATATATATATATATATATATGGTTTGGGACGTTGATTGGCATGTAAACGTTTGGAAATTTTTTTTTACTTTCGAGTGGTGCGAAGGCCAAACTGGAAAAGATGATCCGTTACTCTGGAAAATAATTTCGCATTTTTGCCCTTTATCTATTTAGAACATTTTTTTAAACTCATTCCCGTTTATATACAGCATCTCTCTCTCACTCTCTCTCTCTCTCTCTCTCTGCTAGCTCCTTTCTTGGGCTAACCTAGAGAGAATCTTCGTGTCCATGTTAGCCTGTAACTACTACTTCTATCACCCATTCTATTCTTCTGAGTTGAAATAAGTTCGAAAATACTCGGAAGGATTGTATTCTCTTCCTTTTCTGGGCTTAATATCGGTACTACAGAAATGAAACTCATTAACACTTATAGCGATAAGGTATAAACAGCTAAGCGATAACGCGCGAGTTGATTGGGTTTCGCGATAAACTCGAAGGCAAATGAGTAAACTCCATACGAGTTGACTCCACCAATTGTATATTCCTACTCTTCATATTGAATGTACTCTGTCCATTTTCATAGATCGAAAGTCTATGGATACGATTTGGAAAGTGACGTCATTATATTTCACTGTCGCGGAAGATGAAAAATATTGGTACCCCTGAAATTATGGTTCTGTACAGTTACCATATTTTACGCCTCATAAGACGCACCCTATATTTAGCAAAGAATATTTAAGAAAAAATATTTCGAAGATTTATCAGCCTGACAAAAAATATATTCCCATAATTTTTATTAAGAACATTAACCAAAACATAACATATGAGCCTTGAAGTGATTTTTGGAGACGTTTTTCAGGAAAAAAGTAGCGTCTTATGAGGCGTAAAATACGGTACGTTTCATAACTTCGTACTTCAAGACTTAGAAACCTTTCTATAATTATAGGAAATATTAAAAAATGACAGGTACTGCCCCGTGTTTTGCGCGCATTTATTGTAGGAATCCCGCAATTAAAAGAGATTAACGGTTTCCTTCCATTTACGTTAATTAAAATAATTTGGAGTCTGCATCACTTTAATAAAAATAGAGTAAATATTGTATGTTTGAGAGTGACGTGAATGAGGTATTTCTCAAATGATTCTTACCTCAATATGAAACAAAAATAAAAAATGTTCGTTGCAGGCCTCAAAAGAAGATTCAGTATATAATATAATATATATATATATATATATATATATATATATAGAGAGAGAGAGAGAGAGAGAGAGAGAGAGAGAGAGAGAGAGAGATAGAGAGAGGAGAGAGCCTATATATATGATTCACTGAAAACAGAAAATATGAATCATGATTCATTCAGGAACGATATTATCAGTATTTTATTTGAACATTTATATGAACTATTTACGTAGAATCATATTCTTCGTCGGTTTAAAACTCGTAATTGTGTAGGCTTTCTTCTGATCATTTAAATTCAACATTAGACTGAAGTCTGAAGGATCTACAGGGTGTCCCATAAGTCCGGTCTCATAGGAAAATTTATTTTAAATTAAATTTACAAAAGTAATACATTATCACTAAAACATATGTTCAAATTGATGTCTCGTTTTGAGACGTTTTTTTTTGTTGCGGGAAGAATAACACGCAATGACTAATATGGGAGTGAGTTACACTCGTGAGGATAAGGCCTCCGGGGACCTTTTCCTCACGAGTGTAACCTACTTCCATATTAGCCACTGTGTTATTCTACCCGTAACAAAAAAGAGATCCCAAAACAAGACAACATCAGTTGTATGTATGCACGCGTACATACACCCTGTATGTACACGCGCAAACTCCCACGTTATAAGATGGATAAAAAAAATAGGTTTAAACACTTCAGGAATCATCCATAAAACCTGACTACGAGATATTCATTGGACTGGAAAGGATTTTTATAAAGGTTGTGAAATAAAATAATATATATATATATATAACTTTGATCATAGGTGACCAAATTCTTTACTCGAGAAAACTGTTTGAAAGAAATATAAAAAGAACATTCTTTACTGATAAAAATATATTTTATTCAATAATTTTAACGTTCAACGTATTAATAGTTATTTTTAAGAACAATTTCGCCCTTAAGCTTTTGGCCTTACTGGGCTCTCACTCGGATTAACCTTCTACGTAGAAGATTTTTTTTTTTTTTGTAGGCTCATATTAAGAATGTACCTGTTTAAAACGTAAACATTTTTCGTAACAGTTATCCACAGAGGGTTAATTAAGTGGTAAAGATGACATCTTAGACGAAGTTGACCTTTTAGCCGACTTTTGGAGAAACGATTTTTTTTTTTGATTGAGAAGGATTCGTTAACCGTCACTAAAATAACGAAATATTAATTAGCAATATGTTAAGTGGCAGTTTCGAGCGAAGCTTTCTTCGGGAAATGGTTATATACGACGCGGGATTTTAACGAGGCTTTGTTCATTTCACGTTAAACAAAAAAAATTAAGCTCCATTTTCGAACTTGATTTAAAAAGCGTTCAATTTCCAATATTTTTATTAAGTTTTATTCCAGTTTGGTTAATTTTTATTCCAGTTTTATGCCAGTTTACTCCATTTGCTCGTGGGATTAATTTAATTATTTCTGTGACCTGGAAAGACGACAGGAATTTTTACGATTCGCTGATTAGGAATTTCTTGAAATAAATTCATAGTTTGAATTAACAATTGCGCGAATTTGATTTTAATATTATATACATTTTTTCCCACATTTTAAATTTTATATACATATATAATATATATATATATAAGGAAAAAAAATTAAGTTACAAAGGGTGTTCGAAAAGAAACGCAACCCAAAATAGAAAAGACAAGGGTTAGATTACAATGATGTATCCATTCTCCAGTGAGTTGCGTTTCTTTAGGAACACCCTGTGTGTGTGTGTGTATATATATATATATATATATATATATATATATCCTGTACATAGACAATTGGTAATTAATTTGGATTGCTTTTCACTACAATTATTTCAGGAAAGGAATGGTTCCATTGTTATATAAAAACCCCAAAACCCAAATTTAAAAAAAAAAACTTTTTTTTTTTTAATTATTTTTTTTTACTTTAGACAAATTACAAAATCGTAAATGTAAAAAGTTTTTGGATGACGTTAAAGTTAAAAATATAAAAAAAATGTAAATTTTCCATTTATAACAACTTTGGGGGCTGTGTCGAAAAGAAAATGTAAAAAGTATTTTGAAGGTAAAGATAATTCTAAAATTATCTTTTCATCTGAAAAATCATTCATAACACTTTAATAATTAATCGGACTTGTACCTTTTATTCACACAAATCAGTTTAGTGACACTGAGCCTGCTTTTCCATATATACATATATATATATATATACATACACTGTATATGGGATTGAACTTAGAATGGTCACCTGAGGTTTCTTCATGTCATATATATATATATATATATATGAGAGAGGAGAGAGAGAGAGAGAGAGAGAGAGAGAGAGAGAGAGAGAGAGAGAGAAGTTAAGTGCGCATGCGTGACTTCCATAGTAAGAGTTGAGGATAAAAATGTGTGTAAAGAGAATGGATTCATTTAACAAAAAAGCTTCTTCAAATTTAACGACTTTTTTTACACGAAGTAAAAACAATTTTTTACGGAATGTAAATAAATGCTAAGATATTATTTGTTTATTTACATTAAGATGAATCTTGTTTTGCATATTTTTTGCATTTTAAAGTAGCTATGATGGTAAATATTTACGTTAATATTTATGTCAGGAACTCATAACGGACAAAAATTAGTATTTTTTACAGTTACCCCTATTGGACAAGAGCCGTAAATGATAGGGGTTATTGGATAAATAATTTATTCCTTAAAAGTGTTTAATGAATTTTATTTTTGTTTTGGGTCTATTTATCTATTTATTTTATTTTTGTTTTGGGCCTATTTATGCCTATTTATCTAAATATGATTTTTTTTTCCCAACTTTGCAATGATTTCAACTGATTAATTTCTAGATATCTCATTAATAATTAATAATAATTATTTTGCTCATCATACATTGGAGTAGACGATTTGCTTAGCATCTGAATTTGCAGCCGCCAAAATGTTTTAACTCTTTACATTTATTCCAACTTTACGGTTAATTTTGTAATCTTTTAAATTTTCTGTTCTCTGCGTTCAATTGCCAAATTTTTGGTCGAGACAAATCTAAAGAGTTAAATCATTTTGTCATCTCCAAAGCTAGACACTTACGGAGAAACGTCTACTTCAGTGTCCATCAAGATAATGATTACAAATTCTAGAAATTAATCATTTGAAACTAGTAGAAAGTTCGAACAAACTCGCGTTTATTAAACTATTTAAATTTCCTTCAGAGACTGAATGAAATTAAGAACACAATATTATTAATTAAATATAAGTGCAGTTGTAGTCTCTCGTGGACTGATGAACGTCTTGTTAAGTTTGAAGTGTCATGTACTCGTAAACTTTCAAACGTGTTATTGATTAAAAGTACGAGTATACTAGTTTATTAGTTTTAATTAATTAATAGGAGTTATCACCTATGATGTCACACCATGAATACAGTTGACGGATGGAGGAAGACATTTCTCTTTATTCTGTTTCATTTTGCAAAACAGAATATAAATTTTGGCCCTTCTGGTGTCTCACTATTCGAGGAGAATGTACTGTGCAGTACACGTAAATATTGTAGAAAATACGCGTCCTTCATTTGAGTAGTTACAATCACTTTTCACGAAGCTGAAATGCTACTACACTGCATTCGCACTTATTAAGCAGATTACATTTTCTCCAATGTTTTCAAAAGTTTTCCCCCGATTTCAATGAAATTTGTAGCAAATAATCACTATATATAGCAGCATTGATGGTATTCATTTCGATAAAATATTTTGATAATTAAAATAATTATCTCATTTTATTGAAAAATATGTAAAATATTGTGTTCCGAATTATTAAGCAAGTATTCTATTTACGGATCTAAATGGTGAAAATGAGTAAGAAGGAGGGTTTAACACTAACTGAGAAAAGAAAAATAGTCGTTACTCGCTGAAAATATAAAATCTATTGAAATTGGGAAGCGGTTTGGCAGGGCTTATCGAAGTGTAAACAAGTTTGTAGCGGAGGGTGCCAAACTGAGGCAGCGAAGTGATAAAGGAGCTATAAGAAAAGTGACAAGGCGGCAGATATCTGTAATCAAGCGCAAATTGCAAAGCATCCATTGTCCTCGAGTAAAGAGGTTTTTGAGCAGGCTGGCATACATAATGTACCAAGAACATCTCGATGTGGAATCCTCCAAACAATTGGTAAGACGTGTAAACCTACGATTCAGTCACCATTAACACCCAGGTACAAGAAGCAGCGTGTTGAATGGGCGCGTCAGTACGTGAAAACAGATTTTAATACTGTATTGTTCACCGATGAATGAAAAGCAACCCTTGAGGAACTTGATGTTTGGTCAAGAAGATGGATTGCTGAGAGCCAATTTCTACCATCGAAATTAAGACGACAACAAGGTGGAGGTAGTGTCATGTTTTGGACAGGATTGATAGGCAATGAAGTAGTTGTCCCATACAGAGTGCCCTGATGGTGTAAAATGAATGCCCAGTCTTACACAAACTTTCTAAAAGAAAACCTCATTCCATGGTAGAGACTGACCCTTAGCAATCCATCTTCTTGACCAACCATCAGATCCCTCAAGGGTTGCTCTTCATTCATCGGTTAACAATACAGTATTAAAATCTGTTTTCACGTCCTGACTCGCCCATTCAACACGCTGCTTCTTGTACCTGGGTATTAATGGTGACTGAATCGTAGGTTTACACGTCTTGCCAATTGTTTGGAGGATTCCACATAGAGATGTTCTTGGTACATTATGTATGCCAGCCTGCTCTAAAACCTCTTTACTTAAGGACAATGGATGCTTTGCAGTTTGCGTTTGATTATAGATATCTGCCGCCTTGTCACTTTTCTTATAGCTCCTTTATCACTTCGCTGCCTCAGTTTGGTACCCTCCGCTACAAACCTGTTTACAGTTCGATAAGCTCTGCCAAAATGCTTCGCAATTTCAATAGATTTTATATTTTCAGCGAGTAACGACTATTTTTCTTTTCTCAGTTAGTGTTAAACCCTCCTTCTTACTCATTTTCACCATTTAGATCCGTAAATAGAATACTTGCTTAATAATTTGGAATACAATATTTTACATATTTTTCAATAAAATGAGATAATTATTTTAATTATCAAAATATTTTATCGAAATGAATACCATCAATGCTGCTATATATAGTGATTATTTGCTACAAATTTCATTGAAATCGGGGAAAAACTTTTGAAAACATTGGAGAAAATGTAATCTGCTTAATAAGTGCGAACGCAGTGTACATGAATAACACGTTTTTGAACAACTATCAAGAACTGTCTTAGGAAAGGAACTTCCTAAAAATGTTAATTACGATTTGCGCTGTTGAAAAAGGACTTCCTCCTGGACAGGAAGTGAGTGAGGAAGAAAGTACATAAT